>WURT03133826.1:0-10130 GCA_009936505.3 Holothuria glaberrima | reverse complement strand
AAGTGGGTAAACTGTTAGTTAGTCGACAAGGCAGTTTGAAGTGTACAGTTTAAATTCAACAATAAAACCATAATCAAGAAGCGAGCCAGTTAAAAGGGTTACCCGAGAGTGATTCTGATACCCGAGAGTAAGTTGAGACAACTTTTATAACATTTAAAGAGAGATTCGAAACACTGAATACAAGTTTCGCTTTGTACTTTAAACTTGAACCCTTAGCATTAGTTAGGGTAAAAATAAAGCTTTAATTTGTGTGCGTGTGCCTGGTTCACCGTGAGAAGCTGATGCAACAATGTAGTGATTCCATCCCTAAGAGAAAAACACAGTATAAGATCAATTTCTGCAATGCGTATGCAAGTCTAGCGCATTGTGTTCTTGGCTGAGCTGAGATAGGCGGAGAAAGAAAATTCTTCGTAGAGTGCCACTACTTTTGAAAATGCAACGTCAACATTTTAACTTCGTTGAAATACAGCGATCATGATTAGTGTTTTAGTCTAAGCTGATATTATTTTGGGTTATATTCATCAACACATAGTGGGGCAAATTGAGCGTTCATTACCTACACGTTCAACAGTATCAGCAACGGTTAAGCTGCAAGTGATTATGTTGTAAACATACCCTTACCTTCGTTACGTTAAAATTGCTTTTGAATTATTAATCAAGTAATTTCAAACGTAGGGGGAGTTATGCTGATCATTTTACCCTTCAGGAAAGGTGAGTTGAGCCATTTTATCATTTTGCTTAGTTCATTCTATTAGTCTTTGTTTGACAGTATAATAACACGTTTCCATTTACAATTCTTCCACATTATTTACAACTGTACCATCACGCTTTCTGTGTAATATACCCGCTAATTATCTATGTGATATAACTGTACATTACAACATGTATACAATATTTACATGTACTCAATTCGCTACCTATAATAGAGGTATATTTCTCTTTATTTTCGATGCCCGGCAAAATTTTGTCACAAACAAAAAAAAAAAGTTGCGGAGTAAATTATATTACAGATTAAGTATAAGAATACTGTATAAAGATGAAAGAAACGGACCGTTATGCGTAACAGCATAAAACACACTACCTTTCGTGATTAACACCCAGTACTTCCAGTATTTATATACAATACTCTAACCAAAATGTTATTTAGTTAAAATTTATATTTCTTTACGGTTGCATTCTAAAATTGTTATATCTTTCAATGTTTAAAACGATTTAAAGGTCATAAGCAGTCACCCCAAACTTATTTTGAAACAATACCTATATGTCACAAATTTCTTCTCATTCTCTTCCGAGTATCTTTCATAGGACATAAATATTGCATATTCAAGGTAAACCATGCAGTTGTTCCTCGTAAATTTTACAATTGAGTGAGAACAATACTATAAAATGATTCTCAAAAGCAATTCAGGAAATAGGATAGTCTACTGTACGATACTTTAGCAGGGTGACTGCATTCTCCCTTTAAAAATCACGGTTGGTTAGCTTCTCTCCTCTTGCACTTATGAATAAAATTTCAAATGTAAGATAAAAAAATTGTAAAGTGTGTTTAAAGTAAGGTGTATTCTTAAGCTAGTTGAGCTACATCATTAGTTATACAGTTGTTTGAAGCGCATACAGCGTATTTTTATTTTAGCATGTTTTATCTACTTTTCCTAATGACTGAAAATGTAAGCGAGTACAAACTAGACACACACACATTCTCCCCTACGGGCCCACATTGGGCTACTCATTTTCTAACATTAAATAATGTTTAATGTATTAAATACGGTAACTTACATTGCTTACTCACAACTTGTGTCTTATTAAGTAAGAGATCTCTGTAAGTAATATAAGAGAACTAATCGATGGGGATGTTTCAATACAACGTGAGATACATAATCTCTCAGTAATTGTCGCCTAAAAGCTATCAAGTCGGTTTGCATCCGTTTCGATAGTAGATGCTTTAGGAATTTAAAAGCACTTCCACAGCCACTGAGTGTTTTTGTTTTCAAACGAAAACCTATCGTTAACCTATACCTAAACTTGCGACAATCGATACATCTGTGTTTCTATTGTAAACCCGAGAAACTTTTAATCACTATATTAGACAAGCAATTTTGAAGAGTATTTTAACGATTACTTTATCGTAGCCTAATCCACAGACAGACAACGACACTTGAAAAGAAAACCTTCAAAATTTCGCTATGATTAAGTGTGATATGTTTTTGCGCATACCCGATTCAACAGTCTACGATCTAAGCGAAGAACTATTCGTCTTCTGGGTACCGCAGAGTTTCTAATCTTGACGGCCAGCAGTCACTCATGCTGTTTGCTTGTTTCTGACCTAAAGCGCGCCAGAATGTTTCAAATAGGAACCTATATTTTTGGCCATTTTCTCACAACAAAAATCGAGGGTTCGGCAATCCGAACTTTCCACTCTGGGTTTAGGGTTACTGGTCCACGCGGAGGACATTACGCCATCCCTGAGTAATGCTAATTCCGAACAACAGAAATAAGGTTTAGGAGAGGATATCTGTTCTTTTGTCTCAAGTCAGAATGAAGCCGGTTGTGCCAATTGTTTACTTTAAAGAAAAAAAAAGGATTGCAAGGTTTTAGAAAGGTTTTGAAACTGATACATTGAAATAATTGTAACATATATCACCTAGAACCTGCGTTTAGCGAGATTTCGTGCTGTTGATGGGAGTGACCAATTTTACAAAATTGGTTTGCTCAATTTATTGCTTCTGAAAGTTACAAATTATTCTGAAAATCATGCTGCATTAAGACTAGGTGTAGCTTCTTAGATCACAAATTAATACCAATTAAAAACTTATTGACTGAGACATTATTCAGATGAGACGGTGATCTTGATTTTGTGTTTGCTTTGCCCAGAGCTTTTTTTTTTCTTCAAGGAGAGTGACTTCAAATTTGTTTTTGTGATGTGAAACTTAAACAAGTAGGAAATAAGTAGTATCCAGTCTTCTGGATAAGTAGTATCCAGTCTTCTGCAAGCAAACGTAGTAGATGTACCTTTAATGATTAAAAAACATTTTCCGGCAGTTTACTTAAGCTCATACCCATTTATAAGGAGGTGAATTCCTTCTCCTCTTCTTCGAGATGGAGCGATGATGTTTCTGAGCTGTCGCAATTTTTCTTTTCTACACTGTTTGGTGACAAGCTGGTGCCCACCATGTCTGCATTTTGTGTAAAACTTAAGCAAAATTGTATGCCTGTTTGGGGGAAAATTTTATAGTCAGGCTATTTTTGCTAGCTGTAAATGCTAGTGCGATTCACGGATGATCACTAAAATCAATATATTAAAGATTAACAGTTATTTAATTCTTAACAAAATAATTGAGCGTTAAATTACGACTTTCCCAAATTTAAAGTTACGAAACAGAAGGCTTGGTCGGCAAACAATTTTGGGAGCTCTGCACTTGGTTCAACGTTGGTAGATCATCTTCTCAACAGTTTTCCCTGGCGAAGGTAGATTAATTGGTATTTCGTAACACGTAGTTGACGTCAAGTATTCAGTAGAGTGGCTGATACCCAATTGTATTGAGAGGATATTAATTAAATTAACTTAATTAACTTATTTACATCCCATGAAAACAAACACTTAGACTTAAAGAGGGATTCGCAGTACCCCAAGTATGACTTTTTCTTTGGGGTAAGCAAAAGTCTTAGTTGGTGAGTACTCTTTGATTGACATCAGTGTTAAAAAAAATTAAAAAGATGGAGTGCAGCTCATATTATGCAGCATGTACAGAGAGTGTTTTGATTACACATTCGGGCCCAGTATACTCACCAGGACATGGCTTTAAGCAACAAAATATATTTGTGTCTGTACAAAGGAGAATCTAAAGACATTCATGGGTGGAGCTAGAACTAACTTAGTTGGGAGAACTGGAAGAGTCTGGGACGAGACTCTCCCCCCCCCCCCATTAACTTCTGATATTTTTCACGTGTTGTTTGCAAATAACCTGTTTCAAATGTCAGTCACTGAGAAATTTATCAAGGATCCTGAGGAAAGGAAAGGAAAGCCCTAAGAGCAAATATTGCCACAAAATGAAACTTGAGTACCGGCCAGATACAAAAACGGTGTTAAAATAGCTTTGGAATTTCAATAGGATTTCAACCTGCCCTCTGAAATAACTCATTATTAACTTCCATCCTGCTAATTCTTTTTCATCCCAAATCATATGAAATAATTTTGATAAACTGGAATACAGTTTTGAGTCATCTTAGTTTGTATTATGATTAGTATCGTATCAGAAAAGTAGAAAACTTAGTATTGGGCTGAAATGAAATGTTTCTTACATTCACGATATAATGTTCATTGTCATTTAGACTAAGCGAGTAGAAGCCACGTTCCGAAGGAAAGAAAAAACAGCACTCGAGAATGGCCTTGCTGAAAACACCGAAGGTAAGAAACATCCTTTCTCTCAGTCCCAGCATAATGTTACCTGGGTTAAGATCTAAATTTTAAGAGATCTGATGATTACCGTTCAAAAAACATATTTGAAATTGTATCGACGCCATTAAGAAAGCATCCGTCAAATTAATACTTATCGATTTCAGTTTCTTGCATCATACTTGCATGTTTTTACACATTTGCTTTTCAAGGATCGATTAACACTCATTAAATTGATGATAGCGGAGGTTCCATGACCTTATGTTCCATAAGACAAACATGATTTCCAAAAGAACACCTTTTGGCCCAAGAGTTTACAGATGAAGGGATGTACTTTTAGCTCATGTCAGTCATATAATAGAATCAGCCACTCTATCCGTCTATCACATCTGTCAGAAATTGTTCAACAGTTTCTCAACCGTTCACATAGGATTTTGATCAAACTTGGGTACAGTGATAGTTGTTCGGAGGGACACTCGTGATCTCCAGGAAGTCGAGGCCAAAGGTCATCTTGGATTAGTCCAGGCTGTAAAGCCTGGTATGTGTGAAATCTAGAAAATGTTTATTCGCGTAGCCAAAACACCAAATGCTTTTGAAAGTTGGTCACAATGTTTTTTTAAGTATTGTTTCTTTCAAGGTGTAAACAGATTTAAATTCAATGTCATTTACGATCGTTAGAGTCAGCAACTGAAATTTGAAATAGTCAAATGGCCTTAAATGCTCACTTACATATGGGTCTTGTTGAAACGTAGACAATATGATCATCGGATGTTGGTCTAGTTTAAGCAATGGAAAGTCAAGGTCATTCAAGGTCACTGAAGTGTGTCAAGTACTACGAAATGCTCATGTTTGTATGGATTTTGGTGACGTTTGGAAGTTGTAGGCAACTTTCCATATGATGCATAAGGCCTGATTTGTAACAGTGTTAGAGGTCATCTCTAGTCGGCTGATGTCACTATGTTAGAACATCCTTGAGATCACCTAAGCCCACAGACAGTGTTTAAAGGCATAGAATGATGAAGATGTCACCAACGTTTAGAAAGCATGCTGAATATTTCTTTTTAGAATTTTGTCAGTAGGTTTGTGATGAAACTTGATTTCGGTCGGAAATTTTTTATTTAAATATTTGAAAAGGAAGGGTTTGAGTAAAAACTTAATTTTCATATGTGAAAGTGATCTAAATATACACAATTTGGTGAGACTTCCATTCAAATCGGACATGTAGTACTCGAGCTATCATCAATTAAAACTACTACATTGTGACCCAAAGGGAGCTTGAGGCAAGCAGGGGTTATATTACTTCCTCACATTGATGACAAATGCTTTGTTTCCTTTGTCTTTTCAGCCTACTGTGTTGACCTTGAAGTTAAACGGGATAGGACCTCCCCATGTAGGATGTGTAGTTTGTATGTAATATTCCCAAGCTCCTCATGCAATCAAATGTCAATAACATGGGATTAAGGAGGAGAAATTTAGTTGTAAAGTTGTAAGAAAAGCAAAAGACTGATCATTAATGTGAGGCTATGACATCATACGTGTGTTTAAAATGTGACAACTTTAACCGCTAATGTCTTGAGAACTACACGTTGGATTTCAAAGAAATTTTACCAGATTGCTTAGAAAAAGTACCCCGCTAACATTTCAAAACCTTTTTTGCTTAGACCCTTCTTTTAATGGGAGTAGGTATATATGTCACTTTCATACTTTTTTGGGGCCATTTTCCTTACATCGGGAGTGTCATTTTGGCATACATCACACAACTCACCTTAATCGTAACCCGCTTTATATAAGTCATTGCTAGTTGATATAGTGGATTACCATTTCTCTTACCATGTCATGGGGTATCTTTTACTTACCATGACCAATTAAGCAGCCATTCTGCTTTCTGCCTGGCTAGTTTACTGGATAAATTTTCCCTTTCATCTGTGAAAATGAAAACAGTACAGCAACTTTCTACTAGACCAAAGAATAAGGTCTAAGTTGAGAGCTTTACAAGTTTGTTTTGACTTGTTCTGGTCATTGACAAATACTTGGACATTGACAAATACATGGAAAAAGCAGTAAAGCAATATAGCAGTTGCCAAATGAAGTAGTGTTTAGGCCAAGGTAAATCACAGTTATTCAAACTTTACTCAATTTTAAAAATCAAATGCTTCAGACTACAAACGACATCTGACTTTAGAGATCCAGTCTGTAGAACTTTAAACCTTTCAAAATTTTTATTTGCTTCAGTCCTTTGCTGTTTGGTTATCAATTATAGCAGCCCCTCCCCCTCATATCCCAGCTTTGCCTCAGACAAAAAGATTGCTGCAGTGCTTTTTCATATCTTTAAAATTACGTTTGCTAGGATGTCATTAAACAATTAAACATTAAAAATAAATACATGCCATTACCTGCCCTCATTAAAACAAATATTGGTGTGGGATTTAATAGGTTTCGGGCTTATGCACCTTCGTTTGTCTAGTTTTGTTATGCATCTTCTTTCTCGGATTCCTTTAGGGATTTCTGATTATGATATTGACGGTTGGTACACTGCCATACTACGTTACATCATTTCAATTCAAGGGAGTGTCTCTCCGCTTAATATCTTTTACTGATTTAATGATGATATTTCATTTCCTATTAATATATATTAGTTACTCTTTCATTCTTAGTGTTTAAAAATCTTCGTTACTAAATTTATATGTAGGGTACCAGGGATTTTACCCCAAAGCAGACTGCAATACGAGAGGGCGTTTTCAAGGTCATTATTGACTGTTTCAAACGTCATGGAGCGGAGACCATTGATACACCAGTGTTTGAGCTGAAAGAGACACTAATGGGGAAATATGGTGAAGACTCAAAATTGATTTACGACCTCCAAGATCAAGGCGGGGAATTGCTTTCCTTGAGATACGATCTCACCGTATCCTTTATCAACTGGCTGTGCTTGAAAAAAATGTAAGCCACTATTCCAAGTTTGTACGGCTGTATGGAGCACAGCGAACTCGCTTAGCCAGCAGAATTGTAGCCATTAGTAATAAATTTGACTAAAGAGTTGTATAAAAAAGGAGCATATTGACCTGTTTGAAATATTTAGAGGATTCCAAGATCTGAAAAGTTAAGATGATTGTGTATGCTCCTTAAGCTGTATTTTGTATAAAATGTGTCTCTTTGAATGATAACGTGTTTGAAATCTGACAGGATTTGCTTCAAATCATCAGCACTTTCAACTTTCATCGATTCTACACGTGTAACCCGTGTTACAATTAATACCCTCAAACTTGTGAACTTATGAGACTGCCAAAAGGAATGAAGATTCACTCTGTCCCAAAATGTAATAGAAATGGGTAATGCTAATTTTATTGTTATTTTAAGTCTATGGGCGTTTCTCAACAGAAAGGTGTTTTCAAAAGGGTACTTCTTTTTCTGAGATACGGGTAGCCACTTTATTTAAATAAAATACTTATAATGGTTATGATATCGCATGCATTTTACCTTAATTGTAAGTATAAAGGTTCCTTTTGCTCGCTACATTGCCATGAACAAAATATCCAGCATGAAACGGTACCACGTAGCGAAAGTTTATCGACGGGACAATCCTGCAATGACACGAGGAAGGTACAGAGAATTTTACCAATGTGTGAGTTAATATTTAGTTTCATTTTATTATGGTCTGCATAGGTGGGACAACTCTTTTCAATATTCGGCTTTTGAACCAAGATCACCAATGCTTGAACGCTATAGTAGTACCAGCCAACTAACTTGCCGTATTCAAGGTTCTTCGTAGGGGAAATTTCCGTTGATGTTCAATCCGTTTTTGAGTTTGAATATTTACGCTTCCACTGAAAAATATCCTTTCATAAATACTGGGCATTTGTTTAGTGCTTTAATAGTTGACACCTAATACGCTTTTCTTCGTTATGAATCCCTCCGCTAACTATAATTTTGGATTCAAAAGCTCCACCATAAGCTATGAACTTGTGTTGCAACATCAAGGAAATAAGTTGTTGCATATTGCCTATTGCCTATTGCCTGTCGGCTAAACAAGTTAATGCTTCTTTTGGCAGTTCATAGAGTACTATCTTCAAGAGCCAGTCTTAACCAATTTTGGATAAAAAATGTTTAAGAGCAACTACTTTCCACTAGCGTAGTGGACGTAATACGAATGCCCCGTTTAAAATACTTCCAAAGTTGTTTTTCAGTCGTATTTACAGGTAACAAAACATTTACATATCTTGTTCTCACATCCTTCCATTATGTAAATTTGATATGGAATTTTTTTTCCTTTTTAATTACTTACAGGACTTTGACATTGCCGGTGCCGCAGATCCAATGATTACAGATGCGGAGTGCATCAAAATCGTGTATGAAATATTGAGTGATCTGAAACTTGGCAACTTTGTTATTAAAGTAAATATAACAGGAACTTATTACCCTGTAGTACTTTAAGTTCATTCTTTACTGTGGTATATTTATTAGTGAGACGTACCGTTGGTACTGAGATTACCCACTATTTAGCACTAAAAACTGTAGTGGAGCTAGTATGTTCAGTCAACGGGGATGGAAGTGGTGTGGGGGGGGGGGCTTTCAAGAAGTAAGACTTTTTACAATTACGTTGACACTTGGGCATATTTTAGCGTGTTGTTTATCTATCTGTCAGGAATTGGCCTAGGGCTGTAGGTCAGTTTTCGGAATGGAGGTAATTTTTATTTTATTGGAAGGTGCTCAGAAGAAGAAATGTGCTATTAGTTGCACCATTTGAATTTTAAATAAAAGACAGAGGGGCGAATCTAGGCTTGGTTTAGAGAAAGGGTATCCATGCCGCCAAAGATGATACCATGCCGTGATGGTCCTTCTTAAAAATTCAACAAAGACACCTCATCAGATCAAAGGCGGCATGGGGTATATCTAGTATCAGACCTCGTTACCTGATCCGTGCCTTCAAGCGATCTTTTCTATCATTGTGCTCACACTGCGTAAAATTCAATTAACACATACTTGACTAGCCTGCTGGCTTAAACCTATTACGTAACTTGTTTGTGTAGTTTGGTAGATCAGGTACTGTCAATCAATTACTCAAATGTGAAAGCTGACTATATCAGGTGTCCATGTAGTGTGCCCTGAGGCGATAAGATGTAATCAGGCAGAGAAGGAGGATATTGCGAACCTTAAGAAGGACAGTTTCATCATGCATCTTTGGTGGAGGGGTGGGGTCGCTGGAAACAAGACGCCCTCATACACGATTTTATTCTGTATTACCTTGAAGCATGATTATCAAGGCAAAGAAATGTCGAACATTTTTATCATAATAAATCTTTATATTAACGAATGCAACAAGATGTTGGAACCTTGACTGTTTAGTAAACAAAGAAGGACTGAGATCACGCTTTGGATGCCTCAGCTACATGGATCCAAGCGATAACGAAATCGTGTTGTTAAGATCACGTTTTTCCAATGGTCACGGTACACTGTCGAGAAGAAATACATTACGTGAAATGTAGACCCCTGTATGTGTGATCTAGTCTTTAAATTCTGAAGTCTTTGGTTAAAGGCAAAAAGGACGCCAACGGTACTGATCAACCAGATTACATGGATAATACATGTATCGAAACCTGGCTGCCGTTACTCTGCTAAAAATCACCTATTGGTTTCTGTAGGCAAACGCCTGCGTAGGATGAGCTTAATTGCCAGCCTTGTAGCATTTTGAGCTACTATTTCTTGTGCGTAGTTACTCCCCTTTCCCTACTCTCAAATA
>WURT03133815.1:0-11422 GCA_009936505.3 Holothuria glaberrima | reverse complement strand
AGAAATGTCGGAGTTTCCCTTCTTGAGATATCGTGTTAACGAGCTAAGTGTCACAAACACACACACATACACACACACATACATACATACATACACACCCCAGCATGACCGCATAGGTTTCTCTTTCATCGAAACCAAAAAGACTTGTAGTTGTAGTAGTTCACAACCAGTGACTATACACTGCAGGAGTTTGTACTCATGACAATGTACCTACACTGCAGTCTGGTGCCTTGTAGTTCAAGTGTCTGACCATGGGAAAGGAGTTTAATACAGTAGTCAACACTACTGTATTTAATGAATAATGAATAAATGAAATCCTACAGATATACAGGTCAAATGGCACAGAGCAAGTGGAAGAGCAACACAAAGATGTACTAAGGCTTGGCTTAGACTTTATCTTACATACACTTTCCAAAAGATGTATACAGTACTGTACTTTACATGTCAGAGAAGTGGTTGGAAATTACTTTGTTACTAAAATTTGGTTCTACTGTACAAACTTGGTGATCAATAAAACACATACTGTCCGATGATTTACTTTCACTGTGAGAATCAATGAAGCGAAGGCTGCAAGGCAGTTTCCCATGCCCTTGGCCCCCCCCCCCCTGCTCTCTATTCTACTGCTGTCACACTCATGTGCAAAGCATGTCCAGTAAATCTACTGCATGTTGGCAACAGAGCAACCCAAATACATGATGCTCTTTTTAACATTAATATTGCCCATCACAAAATATATGGTTTATTATGTACACTGAAACAGGAGTTACACCCTAGGCTTAGCTAATAATAAATGAGATTATAAATAGACTGCTCCCATGTGGAGACGGATTTACTGCAGAGTAGTGAAACTGGAATATATGCATTACAATTTCTAGAGGAGACAGCTAAGTACGGAAGCATACTGTGACAAGCAAAGTTTTATAGTACGGTAGTAACTTTTATCAAAGAGCTAAGAAGTAACATAACATTTTACTCACAACACAAGTGGGAAACATTGAGATAAAATGTACAGTAAGTGCACTTTCACTTCACAATTAATGACAAAGTACCTCTATGTAACTAGACTATATAGATTAAAAATTTAACAGTTTGCCACCAACCAAAAATGTGTCATATATCAACATGAAATTGCAAACAAGCTTTGACATTTATTAAACTCTAATACCAAAGAGAAAGTATGGACAATTCTCCCAATTTATGTCCTGAATTTATATTCACTACATATCATTAAACCTCAGGTATTCCATCCACTAATGCTCTTTTCAGAACTGAGCTTCAAATTTCAAGGAATGAAGTACAACACTACAGTCTTGAATCTATATAAAGAATGTAAACAACTTTCCATAATTTCATTGACAAAGAAATGCTCAAACTGCTAGTAGTTTCTGCCTTGTGGCAGAAGTTGCAATACTGTTACACTTATGGCTGCATTAGTCCAACAGGCTTAGGAGACATGTATATTTTATTTCAAATATTTATTTGTTTGTTTATCTGTTTGTTTTTTGAGTCGGGTACCCCTGAACAGCCACGACACTAAATAGTCATAACTCTAACAATCATGTCATCCTGAACAAAAATGTTCATGGTGATAAACTGCATGTGTAAGAGAATTGCAGTGGTCTATAGAAGCAAACAGTGTTCTAAGAACAAATAAGACTAAAAGACCACATATTGCATGGTTTCTTTACTTCTATAAAAACTTGAAAAAAGAACACAAATGAGGATCTTTTAATATACAAATTATGAATTTTTGTGCATGTTTGTGACAGTCCTAAAAATTCTTGACAATAAGCAACTCCAAGAAAAAGTGGTGCCCATACTTGACTTCCGGCTAGGAGATGCGACTCTAAAGACAGGTTTGGCTGAACCACCTAAGCCTATATATACATAAATTCCACCCAAATCTTTGCATCCTGGAATCTCAAGTTTTCAACAATCAACACTAAAGCCTAGGTACTACAAAATCAGTTAAAGCAATTAGTTCAATTTTCACTTTTGAATCTCATCATTACAAACTCATATTTGTTATTGATTTTGGAAAACTGCTAGTGAAACCTTGACAGGTAATCTACTTATTGGTTCATATCCCCATAGTAAGTGTGATATTACAATGTTTCCCTACAGTATATAAGATATATATTATGTTTGTTTTTCTTTATTTGCCAATGTATGAACTACAGTATAATATCTTTGAATGAAATCTTTCATTTAAAGACTCAAATGACAGTGAGAGTGGATACATTTCAAGAAAATGTTGCAAAAAAAGTGAAAATCTGCAAGCTATTTTGAAAAAAAAAGCATTCTCATTATACTGTAAGAAGCATAAAACAAATTACAAAGGAATATACAAGGTGCCATGCAGCATACACTGCAGCATAGTACATGTTGTGGACTAATGTGACTGAGGATCTTCATGCATTCATCTGGGGATAGTGTTGATTATCTAAGTTGTATAATGAACAGTTCACATGACTTTTAGAAACAAAAAAGAAAAAACTCACTTACTTCTACAGTAAGAGTGTGACCTTAATTTCCACATCAGATTTCACCTCCTAACACAATTCAACTAGACACTGTCTGACTAACGTTACTAGTTTGCTTGTGCACTTCGCCAAATTCAGGCTCATCCATTACACAGTACATGCAGATGCAGTATCAAAAATCCTACTTCCCTGTACATAATGTACAGTGTACAAATGTGCCCTAACTGACAAAAATTTGTCTCACTTGTAAACCCTGAAGACTAGGGAGGAGCACTGTAAACCTCAAGTATGACATTCCAAAACAACAGTGAGTACAAGTTTCAAATGAGAGAATCCGAGCTGATTCTGTTGATAGACCATCAAGGATGTGAATGGCTCAATAAGTGTTAATGTTATTATGACATGGAAATACTTGGGTAGCACTTCCATGTTATAACAATAGCATGGTCTTGTGCATTATTAGAATTAGAATTAGATTCATCAGTGTAAAGAGGTGCACTTTTCAGTTTACTTTCACTTTGTTGTCCACTCACCTACTGTACAAGGGTTATTGTTTGTTCCCAATATGGTTACAGTGTATGTGGAGTTGTGGACTGCAACGAAACTCCATTCCTTTGATTTTATCAGTACTGGGGGAACTAGTTGCTTCGAAAAACAGCTAATGCTCTATGTATGGTCTAAATGTATGAGGTACAGTGGGCTTTGCACTGTGAAATACAATAGTTATACAGTACTGCTTGTTTGCTGGCATTTGAGGCTGTTTCATCTTATAGAATATTCGTATTAGTACACGTTGGCTTGTGCAAAACAGGGTGGGATTGAATGGAATGAAGGTAGTCCATTTGCATATTTTTGTTGTTATTTTTCATGATAATTGAACATTACTTGGCAGAATTACCCCTGTAAAGGCTCTTTATTTATCTTTATTTTTGGAACAGAATATCTTAAATATTATGTCAATATTTTTGAAACAGCAATTTTTGTATTTCCCTTTTGTAAAATACACTGAATAGCTTTAAATAGTCTCCTTCAAAAGTTTTGAAAAAGTAATCAGCAAAAAAGCAATGGTTTTAAGCCTTAAAATTTTTCAAGAACAGATACTTGACACAAAGCCCCAAAGCACTACAGAGTTGCAGACAAGTGTAACAGTTTACTTTGAATGTCCCTACTCATTGCTATTAACCAAAATATTTCACAAACCAGTTGCTCAAGAAGTCTAAGTTCGCTGTCAAAAGTACTAGCAACAATATTACGTTGTACAGATGCAGTGTACATAATACTGAATGGCATCACCAGTGCGTAGTTACAATAATGCTCATTAAAGGCATTTTCCAGTGGCTTTGTGAATGAGAAAAAATTCCAGTTCATGCCCTTCAAACCCTGTAGCAATACTCTTTTCCTAACTTGAGATATCTCATATTAAAGAGTACTATTTTTGACAAAAAATTCCTCCAGTTCTCATCAAGGTCACAGATTGTTATGTAAAGTGGGTACATTGCCTCAGATTCCTTTTGTTTTTCTTTAAAATTGAGTGTACTGTTTGCCCTTGAAATCTGATACTGTTGGAATGTTTGAAGATGTTTTCATGTAGGTTTAGTACAAATCTACACTGGTTGTAGGTAGGGCATAACAAACAAAGTTGCTAAATATTCCCTTTAGCGGGATCAGTATCGTAAACACATTGAATTCTATGTCATATCAAAGTGCTGTGATGACATCACAGATTTCCCATAATGCACTTCCTCTTTAGAAAAAATTGCATTTCTTTGAAAATTTGTATCTTCCAAATGCTACAAGCTATTGAGATGCAGTTTTCACCTCCTAAAAGAGAAAAATTTTCTGCATTTTTTGAATTCATAGCATTTTGTCTCTGGCAAATCCCTTTAACCAAACCACATTGGCTATGCATGAATGACTGCATCTGTCTGCTAAGTTGAAGAAGGAAAGAAGGCCTAAGTAAAATTTCTAGAACAGACAACAACACTAGTGTTTCTTGTATTTCGCAAATTTACTTACAGGAATGTAAGTGGTGACTGAAAAAAATCCCACAACTATGCACCGGCCCACACACATGCGCACATGAAGCACTGCGCCATTCTGGCCAAGGGTCCAGGGGCCCGCTAAACAGCCCCTGGAGGGGTCCAGGGGCAAAGCCCCCGGAAGCTCCAGCAATTTAGGAGTTTTTACACTCATTAAACCATAATTTAGGTTACATATTTACTGTAAAAGATCAAACAAAGTCAAGCCCTCTACATGTACAAAACTACAGAATGAGTTCTTCCCAACTTACAAGGGTATCAAAGAAAAGTGATCTTCACGTTAAATAGCATACTTGGTACAATAGGTAGTCAAAAGAAAGTTTTGCAATACACTGAGAACACACCTACCTTATACTTTCTCAAACTGACTAGGCCTAGGCTATGCCACATTACACAGTACGAGCATATAGCCTAGGGTTGTATGTGTAAAGCCTAGCCTAGACTAGGCCTAACGAAAAATGTTACGTCTAGGGCCCAATGGAGATCAAACTTTAGGCTAGGCTAAATTAACGTTACTTTTCCCTCCAATCCCACAGACCAAATATTGTCCATAATATTAATTTTGGTAATAAGTTGTGATGAAAGATGTAAAACCACACTTAAATGCACAAACTACAGAATAAAGCATCCACCTGTAAGTTGTACGGAAAATCCCCAAAACTCCCTGGTTTGGGAATCTACGAGCCCCGATACTTACCTCCTATTAACATATGTAATCCCCACTTACCTGCAAACATCGTATGGCGCAAAGGTATAGCAATGAATCGTGCGGCCTGGCCGGCCGGCCTGGTAGCTAGTAGGTTTACGTATCGTATATCGTGGCGCGGCCAGCCAACGACGTGCAGTATGCATGGAATACATGCAAGAACCAGTTAGTAGTTAGCAAACTGAGACAGCTACATAGGAGAATGCAAATTATTCCAATGCAGGAAGCAACAACGGAGTTATAATACGGAGAGTGCATACTATGTATCGTGTTGCACACAACTTCACATACGAACGAAATATCTACTGGGCATAAATTATATGCACAGGCTACACTGTATGCATCGGTGGCTCTACATAGGTGAGTACTATTGCACAGTAAACCCAGCATGTGTGCGGCATCCCAAACTTCTACTACTTTTATTTCTATGGTGAGCGCTGTGCAGATAGCTCCGAGGAGAACTTGAATGAGAAGCATCATGAAGTTGTAAAAACAACACTTTGCTAAGAGTGTGATATGTAAAATCCCCAGGGAAAAATATCGCCAAATATTGAAAAATCCGGTTTTCTGGATTAATCTGAAAGTCTTACATCCCTGTTACTTACTTGTTTCCTTCAGAAAACTTTTGCACAAGAGTGTTTGGGCAGAACCCCCAAAAATTATCCTTTATCTTAATGAAACCATGAAACCTGTGAGCCTTATAAAACCAAGGCCTCTAGCATTGCAGGCCACAGTATATACTACCCAAGTACTTACTGTAGGCTTGACTTGTTTCACATTTTAGTTTGGAACTGACACACAAAATATTAAGCTCTTTTTAAAAATGTAAGTCACAGAACTATGACAAACTTCAAGAGTAACTTGACGTTTACCCACCTGGCAGATAGACATGTATTACTTATGCACCTTTTAGGTGCACTTTTAAATTGTGTACAGACAGGATCACAACAAAGAGTAACTCACAAACATTCAATGGAAAACCAACTTAAAGGTCTGTGGACATGTAATACATTCACTTGTTCTACTCAAAAAAGCTGGATTACGATCCTCTGATAAAAAATCCGTTGGAATTATTTTAATATCTTTTACCGTTCTGATGATATTCCTCTTCAAAGTTTGACCATTTGTGGGAACTGTTCATTAGCTCTGCAAAAATGTGATGTGGAATGTTGCACAGTATCTGTATTTCTTTTGTTATTCCTTTATAAATTATCTGTTAATTTCTTAACAGCTAGTTTCTAGTTTGGTCTTTCATGTGGATATTTTCAAAGAACTAAATTGCTACTTCCAAAATTAACCCCTGGGGGAATCCCAAAATTACAGCTGTCTTTGGAATGAAGGCTAAACTAACAAAGGATAACATAACACCCAGTTGACAGGTCCCTCTCTGTACGTCACAAATTTGCATAAGTAGCTCATGTTTATTCATGGTACAGGTGAAAAACAGTCATTGTCTTGTAAAATGGTCAATATTTGAAGGATTTTAATGGGAATTGTTGCTACTTTTATCATTTTTAATGCTTTTTACACCAAATAGGAAAGCATCACATTTACATGTCTACAGACCTTTAAAGCAAGTCTGAACTGTCTGATTACCATACAGTATTTCACAAAACCACGTAAATGGGGTTCTAGTGTGTGATTCCTCTTACAACTAAACCAATGGGAAACCACCACCAACTATATAAGTAAAAGTGAGGTCATAGAACAGTTACAATGTATATCCTGAGATCTTCCTAAAATATAAATATTTGTACTGTGGAATCAATCAACATTCCAGAAATAATGTCAAAATAATCCCATAAAGTTAGTGAAACTGGTTGGTCTATGTAATTGTTTGCAGAAGTTAGAATATGTACCAGAAAAAAAGTACATAAAGGACACCTGCTGCAAGGTTATTTGGAGGTAATATACAATGTGTACAACTCTGCAGATACAATGCTATTGGCAACCGAGATGAAATCAAAGTACATGATTGGTAATCAGTAGTCTAATTGCCACTAGGAGGCTGTTTGTGAAATGTTAGAACCTGTATTCCATACAAGTTTAGCATACATGGGTATAAACTGCCAAACACAAGTAATGCATTGCTTCTAAATGTAATTTACAGTAGTTAACTGAATGGATATAGGGTTTCCATTAAGAACATCATTTTTTCACTAACGGGAGAAAGTAGTCCTCCCAAGTTAATTTTCAAAAATCTTACAGATCTCCTCTTATTTCTCTCACAATTTTTTTCATAACATTCCCTGTGTAAAATCATTGAATATTGAGGGTAAACCAATGAGTTATTCTGCATAAATTTAGGAAATAAGTAACAAAAATATTGTCATATGATTGATTGGAGCCATTCCTGAAGTAGTTTACTGGGGTACACTCAAATTGGGAAGATTGCATTTTCCCTTTAACTTAATCACAACATTGCAAATTGTTGACAGGCATCAATTAACATGACAATTACATGAATATTCATCTTACTGGAACAAAACTAATTGTTAAGCTGTAATTTCTCCAAACTATGACTTTCATTTGAATAGACAATGAAAAGGGAACCCCAAAATCAGCTCAATAATGCATACAGTGGATGTATGGCACTTGAACAGTTCTCATGTGTACACTTTATCTATAGGAAAGAATATATTGTCTTTTCAAAGTTTCCAGTTTAACCACCTAGTGGCTTTAAAAGGCTGTAGTACTACAGTAATTGAATAGTGAACTAACATTATGTCAAGCTTTGTTAATAGATCCCAGAGATTTCTTTCCTCCTTCATTACTGTAGCTAACCAAACGGCAAACAAACATCCCCTATGTCATCATTTTTTCTTGCACTGCCCTGCCTAATCACACCCCTACCTTCATGGATAAAGAGGCAGTTTGGAGACTGAGTAACACTAAACTATATCTAAACAACTAAAACACTGATTTATTTAATGTCTACTGTAAATCAATTACAATTAAACTTTTTTAACACATGAAGAGATTATTACTAAATGCAATTCCAATTCCACTCACTTTACCTCAATGCTTACTGCATTTGTAGTGTTAAACCTACGATAGAGTCATTGCATGCTTGGTGACAACCTAGGTACGGCCAAAAATTAGGATTTTTCAACTTTTTAAATCATGATAACATCACTCCAAGAACTCTAGAGTATGCAAGATAGATATTTTCCAAACGCAAACAAGTCTAGCTTAGCATGCACCAAGCAGATACGTATTTACCTAGGAATATACAGTGCATGCATGCATTACATACTGCTGTATGAAACTCAAAACAAACACGTGTGAGCCTATACACTCATGCTAAGATGATCCCACAGAACTGATGGTCGTAAGAGTTGGCAATGAATAGGGAAAGTCTGGCAATGGTTAGGGAGGATATGCCCTTCACTGCCACTTAATTTAAGGGACTTCTCAAGGTTGACTTTACTGGGTATATTATGCCACAGGGGTTTCTTCAAAAGAACACACTTGTCAATATTTATATTGCAAAAATCAGATTCTATGGAAAATTTACACTGTCCTCGATCTAAATTTTGTTAAATTTAAGACCCCAGAACGTTATAAACGATAGAAGAAAAGTAAGTAATAAATCACAATAACGCAACACCTGTTCAACAGCCAATAAACTTACTCCCTGTCGTCAAAAGAGTTGGCACCATAGAATTCTGTGGTTATCAATGACTTGGTAAACTAGACATGCACCGAAGCTAACACAGCTTAGACGTGTAAGATTTTTACTAAATGATGGTTAATAGTTTGATCATGGAGCTCCATAATAGCTTCATGGTTTGACACAATGTTACTACTGCCTACACTAGTCGCGAGCCACCTGTAATTTTGTAGACTGAAGAGCCAATATTGAGACATGTCCTTGAACAGTGCTGTGTGATTCCATTGCACTCCAACGTAACACAGCCCTTGTGCACTATGTCTGTAATACCCGGAGACCTCTCACACTCTCAAATAACGATATTTCTGCACCAAACTTTGTCTACCAACTATCTTTCACACGTTAGACGTGCATATAATACTCATACACTAGCAAACTTTCTCAAACAGATGTAATTTTGATTTGAAACCGAAAATTAGCTCCTTTCTTCGGTCAATGGCAAAGCATGTTCACATACATAATATCGTTCCTTCACACCGAAATTCCCCGGAATGCTATGCACAACACTTCCACGCCTTGCACATCTTGACTTGTTGAAAAGTCGCAATTTTCTGCAATGTAAAAGTTCTTTTCTAGAACTGCTCCTCTGCAATTGAATTCTGACAATGGAAATGGAATGAAAATTTCTCCCAATTACAGTTCTGCTCCTAAAAAGAAAGGAAAACTTGTCAAGTGTTTAACATTTGAGACATAAGTGGAAACACTGCCCGCTGTACCAACAGTACAATGCTGTATCTCACTTACGTAGCAGGCTATACGGCATATTCCTTGTTCACTCATATTCCTAACAGGTGGTTTGGGGATCAGAGGAACTGAGCAGACAGAGTCTGTTTCGCAGTGATAGAGGGCAATGATTTGGTTAGAGCAAAGTAGAGAAATCCCTGCAATCAAAGCTGTGGCTTCAATTAATAAAAAGGAATATTTGTAAAATAATCTGCTAGGTCAATAAAACTCAAGTGAGGGAGTAGGTGCAGTTAGGGAAAACTTCGTTTATGAGGTCTGCTTTATGACTAGATAAATTTTAGGCTGACAGGTATTTTATTGGTTTGTACGACTGTGTCTTCTGTGGGATCCACTTTTCACGCTCTGTTTGTGTATACGTAATGCACGATAGGATAGTGTGAAATAGCCAGGTACATGTGTTGAAATATTGCAGGTATGGTATTTCTCTTTTACCGTTCGTTTTGTGAGGGACTTGGGCTACGATTACCATTTAAACTGAGAAACTGAATCAATTTGCAAAGCCCCATTTTATAGTAATATGCAGATTTGGGCTGCTGCTGCTTCGAGCAGAATAACAAAGGCACTAAATTTTGTCCCTGAAGGGGAATTAGTAGGCCTAGTATAAGTCAGTCAGAATCAATTTAATCACGTAACTATATCCTATGAATAAAGAGTCACAGACAGCTTTATTTGGTCAGTGATTTGGCAAATAAGCATGGTTTTAATGATGAGATATTAAAGGAAAACATGGGGGGAATGCTAACTTCCGCAGTGTGTTTTGATGAGAAATTCGTTTTAAAATGTTTGGCTGAATTCTAATGAGGGCATACAGTACATGAAAAATAATTTCGTGAACTTGTATCTGTGAGCTATGGGATAACACAAAACTCAATATTCCGGCAGTTTGTAAGGGCAAGTAAAAAATTGTAAGGGCAAAGTGGATTTCAGTAACTGCTTGCACTACTTGGCAAGTGAGTTTAGAAGTTAATGTTGAGCCCTGCATGCACCATGTTATGCCAACTTTTGTACACCCCAGTCTCAGAATTAGCCAACTGGTGAAGTCCATTGAATTTGGCAATTACAGTATAGTACAGGCTAGAGTTGATATGGGTACCGCTACTTTCTGCACCCAATATTTGGCATTTGAAGCGATGAAGCTTGGCAACCAGGAGGTTCGGGGTTCAATCCCTGGCCGGGTCAAAGTAAGGTGGGTTTTTCATTCAAGGGCAATCTACAGTTTTACCATCTGAACTGGCTTTTCAAATTCAAAAGAGACCAAATTTGACCTAAATTGTGGAGTTGATAGCCAACCGAAGTGAAGGCACATAAGCAACATAGGCTCTCCCATGTTTGTGGTCGCTTAGCGTCGTAAAAAAACTGCCCCTCAAGGCCTGAATTATTATAGTTTCCACCACTGACTTTCCACCCCTACAGTTAATGGGGCAGAAAAGAACATTTGAAATTAAAGGCATTTTCCAGTGGCATTTCACTAGGGTCTCATGTGAAAGGGAAACATTTTCTTATTCGTGCCCTCCAAACCCTGTAGCAACTCTTTTCCTAACTCAAGATATCTTATACTAAAGAGTGCTTATTTTTGTCAAAAAATACCTCCAGTTCTCATCAAGGTCTCAGATTGTTATGTAAAGTGTGCACATTGCCTCAGATTCCCTTTGTTTTTCTTTATAATTGAATGTCCTGTTTGTCCTTGAAATGAAATGTTTAATATGTTTCCATGTAGATTTAGCCCAAATCTACACCATATGTAGGGCATAACAAACAAAGTTGCTAAATATTCCCT
>WURT03133793.1:0-11423 GCA_009936505.3 Holothuria glaberrima | reverse complement strand
AGACTCCACTGTAATGCTTGGCCCTAGACTCCACTATAATGCTTGGCCCTAGACTCCACTATAATGCTTGGCCCTAGCATTGAGCAGTGTTGGTAATTTAATGGCAATCCTAATATCATTGAAACTTGTGTGCTTGTGATACTGATAATGTGAGCTACTGTACCATGTTGCATAGTGTCAGTGGCATGCACAATAGGGTGAAGGAGAGTTTCCCCCTTCCCTCTTGTGTTCATTTGGGGGAGGGAGGAGAACTTTGGAACAAGTAAAGAGGTAAATTGAAACAACAGTCTATCATGTCATTTGCTTAATACCATGTATACATTCTTCAGTGTACCAGAAAGTTCTGAACTTGACCATCCCAGGTTATTTTCTTTACAGAGTAGATTTTATCTGTAATAAGCCAAAAATGAGGGCAATATTTTTATGGATGAAAGTTATCTGAGACAGGTCATACAGGAGTACATAGTTAATATTAACTCACAATGTATGATGAAAAATCAAATGTCCAATTGTCTGCCAAGGGAGCCTATGGCGATACTTACAACCTTCATGAGAAGCTTTTACCCTTACAGAATGCTTGGTGACCTGACAGAGGAAGGGTCATTTGTACAAGATTGTATCACCACCAGTCCACAACTCCCCCCCCTTGTTTTATATTCCAGATGTAATATTTTAGTTTGAATTTGGAGTTCCGGAGGGATGGGTAACCTTTCCACCAGAGAAATGGGACAACAAAGTTAAAGGGTTTTCACATGCTTCCTTGCATATGGCCTGTATTGAAATTCACCTAGATTTGAAAAGTTAGAAAAGTCTGATAATGTGCCCCACTAGGTGACCCTCATAGTATAATATTAAGTTCCTAGCTTCAGGAATGTGACACAACAGTTCTGTACTTATATTCCACAGAGACTGCAGGTTTCAACGTCATAGAGTGGAAGAGCATGGCCTTGTTAAAGATGGATATTTGTTAATATGCATAATTTTAAGTGTTAAGTTTCAAAGATACAGCACTTATTTGGGTTTCAATTAAAATTTGAACAAGTTTGTACATACCGATTGATATCATTATTAAAAACTGATTTGAGTATATTGTTATATGGGTCCAAAATCATTGATGAAACAAGTCTGGTGGGGTGTATCGGCCCTTACTTTCAAAGCTTGATACCATATTATTTAGTGTACGATCTAGGCAAGCCTATCTCAAGAAAATTCAAAAGTTCCTCACAAGGGTGAGGTGATATAAACTGAGAGTCCAGGACTGTTTGGCTTTTGCTCCCAACCAAGTGGCACCATTTCATACCAGTGAAGTTGGTTTGAGCTTATATCTTGGTGGGAAATGTACCTACCTACCTACCTGTCCTATCCTGTCCTGTCCACAAGGGCCTCAGAGATGGTGTGAAAATATTCAGGTCAAATGTCATCCAAGGGTCATTTCATGCCATAGTTTTATAACTTCTTGAATAATCTCATATATGCGTACCAAAATATAATCAAATGTGCTTGGAAGTTTGATTGGCATGTGAAGATTATCAACCTTATTCAGATTCCAGATCAAACATAAGCTTGGAACCTTTTTAATTGGTTTATTTGAGACCACCTACTTCACTCAGTCTCACAAACTTCGTGCACTCGCCCTCTTTAACACAACCTGTGGATGAGACGTCGACTTTGAGTTTTAGGTTAAGTTTGAGAGAAATGTTTGTGATTTGTATTTCAATACTGCCTCTACTGAAATCTTGTTCTGAAAGACTGTGTGATAGCATGAAGTGATTATGTAAAGTTGCAATCAGACGTTGAGGACTTGTGTATTCTATGCCACCTAAGTTGGTCCAGCTACAGGACAGGGTACAAGGGTAGTATGCCAAAGTTTTCATGCGTATGCTGGGATAAATGATTGCACTTCATAGGATCATTTTGTTCATCTGTGGAAACTTCATAAATCTTGTCTGGTATGAGCTTCTGCACCTCTTGGTTCTCTAATTCATTCAAAGTAGCTCCTGACATCTCATCATTCCCTTGTATTATGTACATTGTTGTAATTGGCTGCTGTCTCCCGGTGAACCAAAAATGGAGCATATTTCCAGGAAGAAACTATGGAACCTGGAGACACCTTTGGTCTAAACATGGGTCCTGGTTCACCTTTGGTTCCACGCCTTACGGAATCAAACTTTGTAAACATTTTCCGTTTCATAGGCGTCTAAAGCATCGATCTGTTTTGGTCTTTTGGTGAGCTTACCAGTTGTGTCCTCTGTAATAAGTCCTGGAAGTCATCAAGTTTTTCAATAACCCTCTCAAGATAAGTGTATGAACCAGGGAGGGGGTGCAACCTCTATCCCCTAAAGAGTTGTGGCAAAACAATTTCTCTGCCGGTTTTTTTGTGAAAAATCGGTTAATTGTCTCGGGCAGTGTATGGTTGTTCTCAGGCCCAAACGGCTCATCCCTCTAGAAACGGCTATGCGTATGCCTGCTAAGTATACCATATCTGAACACTGGCATGCCAGCTCGCCAGCTAAATCGAAGAGGCAGGAACCTTCCCCGAAAAGCCATTATTGTAACCAGTAGATGGAGAGTGTAATGAGTTGTATTCTTCGTGTTTCGCCACTTTGAAACACAGGAACGTTAACGAAGGAATTTTAATCCATTTCAGTGTCTTTCGAATAAGCTTTGCTGAACAAGTAATTTGATCTCATAAAAGTTTTCATCTGTATTTGGAGGTGCACACTCTACCGCCAAGCTAAATCCAACAATGCATCAGAGTGCCTAGTCCTTAGGCGAAAACTCAGGAGGGGAGAATGGGATATACCCCCGCACACACACTTTTGGAAATGCGCCCATTTATTTCCACTTTGTCATCAATCAGTTAAGTTTGTTCCAGGGCCCTTTATCACTTACCCCCTCTCCACCCCCGCCACCCATTTTCACACATACCTCCGCGACTAATCTTGTCTACGTAGCCTCGAAAAAGAACTCTATCAAACCTCAACAATGCCTGATCTTCAAACCTTTTATTATTTTCAGTATATTTCAAGAAAGGCATATAAATAAACTCGTAATATTCCTATAAAATGGATAAACTATGGACATATGAAATGTAATGATTTCTGTAAGTACCGATGAACTGAAGTGCTAAGAATTCAATGTTCGAAATCCTGCATATTTTGAAGGATGAGTAAAATAATAAAAATCTATGGAATTTACAGTACACGTAATATTATAGCACAGGTGAAATTACATTTTGAATGAAATGCTTCAAATGAATGCCCTTGTACGCATGACATTTCAAACTCATAGCCTACTTTTAGGCAATATGTAGACTGCCGGTGTGACCAGTGAAGACAGAGTGTTACAACTGATAATGTAGTAGCAATTGACCGATAATGTATCACTAACCGATAATGTAGTAGAAATTGACTGTTAATGTAGTAGTAACTTTTTCTACATTATCGGTCAAATGGTAATACATTATCGGTTAAATTCTTTTTACTACATTATCGGTTATGGGGTGATACATTATCGGTTAAAAAGTTACTACATAACGGTCAATTTTTACTACATTATCGGTTAGTGATACATTATTGGTCAGTTTTTACTACATTATCAGTTAGTGATACATTGTCGGTCAATTACTACATTATCAGTTGTAACACAGGGCAATAGCGTAACGCGGAGGAGGCTCCAGGAAGCTAGACTATCAGCTCTCTGAGCCCCTTTAAGTAGCCTGGCACAGTAGCGTACCATATAAAGTGCGTTTTGCGGTTTCATTCTGTCCACCCACTTTTCCAACAAAATTAAATGCGAAGAAAGTAACTTCTACTGTCATAGTCATAAGCGTGCGATGTGGGGAGAAGGGGGCATATGCCCTCCCAATTCGGGCAAAAATAGTGGATTTATTCGGGCAATGAGACAGCCAAGAAAATAACTGATGCCCTTTTTGCGGGCCATGACTACTCTCTCTGATCTGTGCAAGAAGACAAAGCGGTATCAAAATTCGGGCAACTTAGTCCAAAATTTTTAAATTCGGGCAAAAATTATCCCTGCCCCCCCCCCAGAAATATTGACCCCGTGTGCCTATGGCCATAGAATCCTTTTTTCTCAACTCATTTTGCAGTATGAGAAAAGTTACGGAAAAGTAGGCCTACGGTTTGACGATATCAATGATGGAAATACATACGACGGCAAAATTAACAGTTCTTCCACAAGTCTTTGAAAGTACCGGGCCTAACACCTCCCTGGAAGTACCACGACCTATTAGCGGAGTGAACTAGAATGGGAAATGTTTTTCCTGGTCTCAAAATCCTATGACGCACATAATAAGTCTAGCTTTTGTAATGCATTTTCCATTGTTTTGAAGATGTGATGGCACCGTAAGTTAGGATTGCCCCGTGCGCCGATAATGTCCACAAAGCCACTACCGTCTGAAGTGATCTGCCTGGTCACATCCCTCTCCAAGGTTTTTTTTTTTTTATCAGCTTGGTAAACCGTCTGCTGCCGCGTTCTTTTTTTTTTTTTTTATCAGCTTGGCAAACCGTCTGCTGCCATCTGTAAGTAAACCTTTCGCGCACTGTTGAAATGTTCTGCCGCCATTGCGTAAGATTATGCAGCTAAAGCCACCTATTATATACAACTTGTCGCCAAATATGAATCTAGGGTATTTACTGATATAATACATGCTTTAATCGGAACAACATCTCCGTCTTGTATCATAGGCGTATGGGAGCATTTGGGTTTGGGTGCACAAGTTTTTGCATGAATCTCTAGGCCTTTTGAGAAGAATTTTGCCCAAGTTTCTACAGATTCTGTCCAAATTTTGCGTTTTTCCATAAATGGGGGTGGGGTGGACACTGCCCAGCAACCGCTTCGTGCGTCTATGTGTTAAAATACGGTTAGAACTAATGGCCGAGGGAATTTTCCGCCAAACATTTTTTTAGAGCCATATAGACGATACTGCAGGTTTCACCGCTAGCTACCCAAATTTGACTTTAAAAACCGACTGTATGGTCAAGTGGTTAGAGCATCCGACTTGCAGCCGGAAGGTCGGGGGTTCGAATCCTGGCCGGGTCATACCAAAGACTTTAAAAATCGAACCTACTGCCATTGCGCTTGGTGATCAGTATAAGCAATGGAGTATGGAAAACAAGCCAGTGAGCCACAACTGGAAAAAAGACAGTGGCCCGTCCGACTTTAACTTGGTTAGAAACTGAGCCCTAAAACCTCAGTGTATAGGATCGGTGAACATAATCCGTGACCCGTGTCTACATACGCAGGCTACGTCAAGTTACCATCCGGGTTCTAGTGACAGGAACAAAATTATTTTGCGTAGATAGTAATGTCGCCCTTGTTCGGCCGCAAGCTATAAGGCCTTTAAATTGGACCCCCAAAACTTAAATTGTTCAAAAACACCGCATGATACAAGCGCATTGAACTGTATCATTTCAATTGTTTTGAACAGCTTATCTATACACTGGGCAATTTTCATAGCCCATATCTATGAAATTCTCAAATTATATTTAGATTCTACAGAAACTTTTACTCTATAGAAGTCCCAGAAATTCTTTAAAGATTCTACACAAATGTATATAGAAATTGTTACAAATTTCTATAGAATTTCTCTGGTAAGCTGCCAGATTTCGATAGAAATTCTATAAAAAAAAATTGTGGAAATTCTGAGTCCTTTTTTAAAATTCTGTAGATATTTTCTGCGAAAAGTGTGATTGTGCGCAACAGCCAGATACTTAAGGATAAATGAAAGTAATAGTATATTACAACGACCTCTGTCGGGTACACTATCAGATAGGCATAATCTAGGCTAAATCACATTAGCCGTAATCGTCATCTTTTCTGGCACCCACGGAACATTTAAGAAAGTACTTAAAAAAGTGCAAATATTTGACATGATTTACATGTAAATAAAAGGCATGCAGTTTCCTCAAATGCAGAATGTCGGCTTACATTCCCAAATAGTTGCTAATTTAAAATAACATCACAGAGAAAGAGACGTACTTTCCTGCAGTCCAGCAAAAATTAAATTTATGCATTTATAAAGTCAAGAAAGTTGTCGTCTAGAACTTCTAACGAAGTGCTGCAGGGGCCCAGGAGGGGTGTGAAAGTTTATTCTGGACATTACCATTGTATTTTGCCAAAAAATGATTGATTTAATCTTTCTACGATTTCAACTTCTTTTTCAACTACTACTTTTCTCTGACTTTTGATTTATGACATCATCTATCCCATAAATTTAATTTTGTCACAATTTATCCGAAACTCGCGTCGTCTTTATCTGCAATGGGCGGATGCAGTCCGCCCAGGACGACGCTTCTAGGGGAGGTACTTCGGGGGAGATATTACTGTAATCAAGGGAAGCAGTTAAAATGGTACCCCTATTTTCTGTAGGTAGTTTCCCTAATAGGGCGACTAACGAAAGGACCGCGTCGCAATATCTAGCTTCGCGAGTATGCCCATGAAAGCTACCAAGCAAGCACGGTGATGTAGGCTATACAGATCTGATTTCAGCTACATGATAGATCGATCAAAGTGTCCTATCAAACATTAACTTCCCCCACCCAACCCCTCCAGTTCTAAGCAGCTAGCTACGAGCCTGGTCTCGATACTTTTGTAACAAAACTATTACGAACGTTTGACCAATCCAAATCGAAAGAGGGAAGGCTAATCAAAGGGCTTATCCTTGCTATTCTGTTATGATACATGTATATACAAGGAACTATTACTACAATAAATTGAATCCTCCTACTAGGAGCTGTTTTAGATAATATCGGGGGTACCACCAATGGCATGGGGCAATACCCCTGGCAAAATGGGCGTCAACAGGTGTGGAAGAGGGGTGGGGCGTGGTCCCCGCTTTTGAAAAAAGATTGGAGTGCTCCCCACCCAATTTTGTCCAGAACCCAACGAAAATAGAAGGCACATGTTTGATTCGACAGCTTGCAAGATAGCTGATTGAAGTGAAGTCCAAAAATGGTGGAAATAGTCATTAAATGAACTAAAATCGAGAGAAAATACCACAGGTCATCTGCCCTCCGATTATTTTCCAGGGACCTTTCCAGACCCGGGATCCGTCGCTTCTAGCTTATCGCTATTTGCGCTTATAATAGGTCTGGTAAGGTTCATGCCCCTCAGCCCAGCCCCACATCCAATCCATGTGGGTACGATGAAGTTGGTAAAACCATCGCCGACCAGTCGTCCTATTTGCTCCTAAGGGGGGAGGAAGATTCTTCAAAAAGTTCCCAAACATTTTGTGGCTTTGTGTTGACCCCTCCCCATCTGGCCCTCCTAGGACCATCCCTGCATTAGTTAAATATTAACTTAGCTTGGACAGTGGCGGATCCAAGGGTCGCAACCAGGCGGCGCCCTTTCCTCCCCCCCCCCCTTGACCGTCATGCGTGAAAAAATCGAGGTAAAAAAAAAATGCTTTCAAAATGTATCAAATATAGCACCATTTTACATCTCAGCCCCCTCCCAAAAGCAAAATTTTCCCTCCTCTTAGACCCCTTCCCCAGGACAGCGATCAATCTAAACTTGCGCCCCCTCGATTGAAAATTCCTGGATACGGCTCTATTGGAGGCATGCTTTGGTGACACCATCAGACTTCTTCGGTCTCCGCTGCTTTGTTATCCATCTCGGAAGGTTGTCCAGTAGTCGTCGGGCTTTCTGGAACCTCGACCGGATGTTCGACTTCATGTCGATGGGAACTAAATCGGCTTAACCAGATCCAGTATATCAAGAAACCCACAATACAGGTTGTCATGATGTGAATGGTCACGTGGTTATAGATTACTGCGAGAAGAATACGTCGAAATGAAATAATGAAAAAGAAGTGTTTCAAAATATTGTTTTTATTTACATACGCTTTTGCAAAGTGTTGTTATCATTGAAGACTGCATGAGATAATCCAGCTTTTTAATTCAATCACGAAGGAACCAAAGTACCTGTCTCCCACCTAACCCTAGTCCCTAGCCGACATTTCATTGCACTTTTCCATTTTTTCGGAAAAAATGGCAGTCTAGATATACTGAGGACGAAATTCAAGTTTTAATTAATAAAAGTATTACAAAGGTTTTATTATACGAAAGTCTGACCGTTTTTTATTTTATCTAATTTATTTTTTTTTTTGGGGGGGGGGGGCTATTGACTTGTTATTCTTCGATCATTCTCGGTTTAAGCCCGAACTATCTCAAATATTGCCCAGATCGACCGAACAAAAGTAGTACAACCATAAGATAACGTGGTCACTTTTTACTGGAGGATGCCGAACTTATACGTCATGTTTTAAGAAAGTTAGCCGGATAATATATGTTTTGCCCGAAAATAGCAAATTTACTGTTCGAATGAGGAGGATGCAGTCCCTAAACCCCGCCTGAAACGCCTCTAATGACAACCTTTCCTGACGACCATCTGACGTCGCATCGATGAGCATACTCATAGAAGAGGGTATCACTTGCACCTCGGACTGATCACCGAAACTTCCTACCCGATCTAACCCCACCCAAGGGGAATAAAACCTGACGTCGGCCCTACGGCATGATTTTTACTAAGCTATCTTCCGGCATTTGAACAGGTAAAGTAACCTAGAATTGAATTGCCCAAATACGTTGTACACTTATTCACTACATGTACATGGAGATGAGGCACTGTGAAAACTGGAGTATCTCAGTTTATGGGTAACCATGGTGATAAAACGTGAGACAAAAAGGAAGTCAAGTATTTCCGTTTTAATGTTCATACAAGCAGATAGGCTAAACAAAGTTGAAAGGGCGTGTAGGTAACGTTTATCCCAGTTAATATTTGTTTGTGCTGTCAAAACTGTTAACGGATTTTAAGGTAAAACGTTTAGCAGAAGTGGGCGACCGCTTATTTAAAGACAGAACAGGTTTTCTACACCAACCAAGTAAATAAGTGAAGCAGTGATAGTAAGATGCGCTGAAATGTGGTACGTTTATATATACACAAATAAGCTGGGCGTTTTGTGATTAGTCTACGACAAGTGTTATGTAGGTTACTACGGCTTATGTCAATGATGAAATTTTGAAGAGGTGGGCCTTGAAGACGATATCGTAAAGATCTTAACATGATTCAAGCGTAGTTTTTTTCTTATCAGGGAATCTTACCTGCAACTTTGATGTAAAACAGTTCTTTTGGTTACCGGTACATGCCCACATATATTTTAACTGTAAACCTAATATTATAGCTTGATGGATAATCACTATTAAATGCATGAACTTCATTACTTACTCTGGCCACGTTCTGGAGATCTTAAAGGTCCTCGACAAATAATGGAGTAGGTGAAGCCCAAGATATCCATGACAAGTCGAACCAAACCGGTTAAAATCAAGACTAGTTGGACAGCTACAAATTTAGTCTTAACGTAATATTTTTCAAGATATTCTTGAGATGATTTACTAAAGATTTGAAGACCATAAACCGCAAATCCGGTAGAAAAGCCAGATATGATACCCAACCAAAAATTAATTGCATTAGGATCTTTGATCTGCGACAAGAAAGAAACAAAAAATGTAAGTTCGTCTTCAATCTTCAATTAACAAACTTTTTTGTCTTTTTCCTTTACTAGAACCCCGTACAGTCAGGGAATTTTCCATCAGGGTACAGGGGTGACTGGACCATTTCGTGGGTGACGTGAGAAATGGTCGCAATGCTGGCCAAAGCCTACATCACGTAATAATTATAGGTTTATTGGGTGAGAATGGTCTACTTACAGTACTCCGGCAATCAGAACGTTTCATGAAAGGAACTGGGTCCCGTTTTCTAACTTATTGCCCTTTGTCTGTAAAACTGTAAGAGGCATTCATAAATATTTGAATTCGGTTTTCCAAAGCGCTCTTTTCGCAGGTGTAGGCCTATGTGTAATTTAAATAGGAAAGGCATAAATTTGTTGTTTCTCTGAAAACTTCCGGCGTAGGGTGCAATGCTTTGTAGGGGTGTACCCTCCACCATAGCTATGCCTCGGAAAGAGTCAAGGTCCTAAAAAATATTTCATTCTACCATATAGTAATATGGTAACTGTTTCGATGTGTTACGTTTGCTTGATGGCGTAATCGGTATTATGTTCCATTGTTTCACTCTTTTGTTATGTTTTAAACTTAAGGGGACTAAATGCAGTAAATTTCCTTTAAACTTCCCCTTTAATGTCTTCTCAATTAGACTACCCGGGCTCCTTTAAGGCTTCGAAAACCCAGGATATGACTGCGAAAGGAATATACCGTATCATAGGCGTAGAAGACGGGGGTTGGGGGCTAAATCCCCCAGTTAAAAATGTATTAGGCGAAAGTATGCCTCAGTTCATGACCAAAACCCCTTCTTTTTCCCACTGTAAAAATACCAAAACTGTGCAGTTATTTCCTTAAAATTTCCCCAATATGTTGCACCAAATTGCATCTAAGGGCCATCAAATATTCAAAAATTTCCAAAGGAGGAACACCCGTCACCTTAGACCCCTCTCCCACCGGGATGGCGGTCCGAAACAACGTTCAGCCCCTCCCCAGTAGAGTACAGCTTCAACTACGCATGTGCAGTACAGTTTGCTACAGAGCAACAGTCATACCTGCACTATAACCCTTTTACATATTTGGAACAATATGTACTTTTACTAAGGCAAGCTATACTTTAGGGGATTTTTTTTTTCATCTTGGCCGTGAGGACGTTTTGCAGCAAAGAAAAGTGTTATATATAGGGTACTTCATTGGAGATGAATAAAAATCGAATTTGATCCATGGCAGATCAAAACTTCCTCATACTTAGGTTACAGAAACTTTAGTTACGAGCCTGGAATATTATTTTCAGGTTTTCGGCACAGGTTGTTCGGAAAGGACAGCTGAGGAATTAAGCTAGCAGCATACTACGCGACTTGCACACCGCAACTCAACTCGATAGTCGGATCTCGAACAGTGTGCGTGAGTTTACGACTGCGACTGACAGTTAAGACCAGTTTTAAGTCGCGTCGCATTCAGTCGGGAAGAACGAACATGCTGGTTCTTCCCGACTGAATGCGACGCGACTTAAAACTAGTCTAAAGACCGCAAGTCGCAGTCGTAAACTCACGCACACTATGACCACAGCTGTTCAGCGGTTACGGGTTAATGGGTAATAATTTGAAAGTACAAATTGACCGTGAAAAGATGCTAAAAAAAGTAGGGTAGGTGACCTCACGAAAGTGTTTTTGGCCATGTGAAGTGACTGCTAAGTTACCGTATAATCGAGTGTGTTATCCAGAACATATATATAGAGCGACACTTGCCGTGACAAAAGCAGCTTTCTTTTGCAAGTGTTATTTGTCGAGTAAAGCTAGCCGCACACTACACGACTTTGCACACCGCAACTTAACTCGACGTCGGATCTCGAACAGTCGTATAGGCCGTGTTCCCACTTGAACCCCCCCCCCCCTCCCCCCCCCC
>WURT03133782.1:0-11423 GCA_009936505.3 Holothuria glaberrima | reverse complement strand
ATGTCAAACGGGGAGTTTTGAGTTTCGACTGGATCGAGAACTTCAATGAAGACCCGAAATTTTCCACTTTTCCTTCAAAAAACCCCAAAGTTTTAAATTTACTTCAAGAACAGCCTCAAGTTTTCAAATTTTTGCCAAAATAGGTCAAAATTTTTCGGATCGCTTATCGCGGCGAAAATTTTACGTTTCTCTTCTTTTTTGGCAACTCATCGCCTTTGTCCGAGCATGGGGTTGTTGCCCCCCCCCCTTCGGTGAGCTTGACACATCGGTCAAATCTTGGCGCCACCCTTGCTTATATTTACAGTGCATGGTACGGTGCAGATATGCTTAAAGCCAATATAAATTTATTTTACGGTATTATAATTATAACTGGGGCACGATTTTCTGTTCTTGCACCTGGGCGGCAAAGTCTCTAGTACGTCACTGACTACAATAACCTTATGCAGGAACTGGCTACTGAGGTCATACCTTGATACGTATCATTCCCGAGAGTTTGCCCAGAATTCTTCCAGGAGTGGTTGAATAAGGTTGGACCAAGGATCGAGAAGAAATGTACTTAAATGATGGCGCCCATCCCTGCTACAGTTAGTGTGATGATTACACTCCGTTTCTTACCGATCTCTGAGGAGCGTGTGTAGTTAGCCTTTACCCAGAAAGTCATCCCAAATTATTAAATTAAGTACTTTAAGGAAAAAAACAAATATCATTAAATTTTTCCTTAGTGAAAAAGGTGAATGTTAACTTGGTAGTCCAATTGTGTCGAATGTCCAGTGTTGTTTTGTAAGCCATATCCTTTAATTTGCATATTGAGTACAAACTGCAGACTGCAAAAACTAAAAAAGTGCCGAAAGCGGCTGCATAGCCAACGATATTCGTCGCTAGACTCTTGAAGTTGGAAACTTATTTTTGTTCATGTCCATTTGTTCAAGTATTCTGGCACAATACCTCCAAAATGTGTCTCGAAGACACATACACCCAGTAAAAAATTTGATACTATTAAATTTGAACTACGTCTCCCTCTGAAAAAGACTGTTGAAGTGTTATACCGATTTCATGCATCTTATTCTTCACCTCTGGTGATTTGTGGATAAGCAGTTTTTAACAGTTAAGTTATTTTACATTTAATTTTGCTATATAGAGAACAAGGAATATCCGGTAAATTTCTACTTACTTCATACAAATATTCTATCTTTGATTGTAAGCAGAACGAGAAATTGTCAGATGCGTTAACGCTTTTTTAGTGATTCCCGTGTTAAAGAAACATGATTTTTAACTTTCACGTTTAATTAAGAGAATGTTTGAAGAAAGCCAATTCTGTTCAAAATAAGCGGAGCGAGATTATTGGTTCCGGCGAAGCGCAGAAATTTTCGCTAAACATGACCACTACATTGCAGGAAATGGCACAAGTAATCCCTGGCCTCCCTGGTCTATGCTGTTGGATTCACCGGCTAAAAAAATTCTCCCGGCCGCTGCGTTCGCTGGGTTAATGGGGTCGGGGACGTATTCTGGTACAGTTCGGGTTAACCGGGCGTGAAGGGTTTATTTGCGGTAGGCGGAGTTTTCCTTTTTCGGAAACGTAGTTTTCAACGCTGATTGACAAAGACGGGGTTAACAAGAAAGGAGTGAGGGTAAAAGAATGGGGCGCTGCTACGACGAGTCCACCGGTCCATCTTATACATCAACTGAATGCAAACACAGAGAAAGTGAGCACGTTCAGGTACACTACCTGTGAAAAAATGACCGAAATATAAAGTGAACATCGTGGCACGATTACAGTCACATAGACTGTGCATGATGAGAGGAGGAAGAATGTTTAGCGTCGTTCTAAACTTTTGCAAATCAGTGAAGTTTTCCAGGTGGGCCGATCAGATTCACAGTTTTAGGATATTCCACTCACATGAGATATCTCTGGAAAAGTGACACAACGTGGGATATCAGTTCAGTCCATCAATATGTTACGTCATACTATTTTTGTCATTTACTCTTAACTAATGAGTCAGAGGAAAATTACTTTTTTATTATTTAAAACTTGTGCTGACACTTAGCCTAAGCTAGTACGTAACAAAATAGTCAATGTTAGCAGGGGTTTATTACCATTGATTTTCATGGACAGTTCTTTCACCTCTATTTCTGTCTGTCTTGGAGTTAGTGCTATGGGAATCTAGCTTCTCTACCTACACCTATTTTGAATTGACTCTTTTTTGTAACTTTACGGTTCAGTTGTTTTCATTATAACGGTATTATTGCGTATTTAATATGTCTGAGAAGTATCAGTTTGCTAACGTTCAATTGTTGAATTGACAAATGAAGGAAACTGAAATATTTGTTCTGAATGTCGATGTAATTAACTTAATTTACGACCGTTGCAACTGAAAAAGGTCCACACGTCTATAGGCAATCGTAGCTGAAAAACTGCGAGGTCATATCGAATTGCATTCCTTACAGATGACCAGGGCTGCAACCGAGCCCAACTAACCCAATTCCGGGTCAACTGCGATTCCATTGGAGACCATTCCGGGCCAATTTCGAGTCCAATACCTCCCATTTCGAGCCAGTTCCGAGTCCGGCCATTTGGCAATGTAGCACCTCATACAAATACTGTACTATTTACAAGTACACTTATGATGAAAACGGGCACTATTCAGGAGAGTCAATTTCATACTCTTGCTTACCCTGTAATTAAGTGTATTGTACGTAACCAGTTAATTGTTAAATTGTGCACCAATAATGTTTTCTCAGAAACAATAATGAAACTTTCATTTTTGTGGACTTGACTAGAATCAGCTGGGAGTCCGAGGCCAGCTGAGCCCATTTGGGGCTAATTCTGATTCTGTGACCCGAGTCCCATTCCGGGCTAATTCCGAGTCCGGAAAACGGACTTTCAAGTCCAAGTTCGGACTTGGATGTTACAGCCCTGTAGATGACGTTTTCATGTCTTTTCATGACTGAAATGCAAATTCACACAAGTCTTCATAAGAAGAAAACTTTTCGACTTTAATCAAACTTTGCTATGCGTTTTCAAATTAACGTAATTCAGTGAAATCCTTTTAATTCAAAGACAAAAGCATGGGTGTTTACAGTTGGGAGACTTTTTGGAAGTCATGGAGAACCCAAGGTTCCACCCTTTTCCCAGGAACCCAACGATAATAGGTAGAGTTACTTGCAGTACTAGTACACCTGATTCAAGGAAGTCAAACTTGAAAATGGTGGAAGTAACCTTTCAACGGATTAAAATGGACAGTGGAAAATGCCTCAAATAATACAATACTTCTCCAGGGGAGGGGAAAGATGGTTCTTCTTAATATGGAGCATCTATATACCCCATATTACACCTGTCTGTTTTCCTTCTTGAGATATTGTGTTCACAAGCTAAGTGTCACACAGGCACACGCATGCACACCCCCCCCCCCACACACACACGCACACACACACAATCATGGATACATAGGTTTCTCTTTTCATCAAAACCGAAAAGCTTGTGTAGGTAAAGTGTCCCCTGCCCCAACCCCACAATACTCACAACGGAACAAGCTAAATTAACACCCTACATGATAATGAGGGACCAATATTCCTTTTCTGAGTGGTATAATCCACTTGGCTAGTACTAACAGTTACAATAGACAACACCCTTTCACACAGAGCTAATCATTTTCATCATTTTATTTGGCACAACATGTGCTATTCATTAATACATGAAAATTCGCTATAACCCGGATGAAAGGTTACTCAAGTAATTGGAGAAGAATATTGTTACATTTTCTCAATATTCAAATATCTTGGATATGTTCAGTACAAACTACTGATTGCTCAAACTATATACTTCATAAAGATTCAAACTAGCCCTTGAAAATCAAAATACTAATTGCATTTTTATTGTGCCGATATAAGGTAATCCTAACAAAGGCGCACAATATATTAAACCTGCATAACAATAAATCAATTCTGTGAGCAGTCCTTCTAGTGTGGTAGCAGCTGTGACACTAGCCAGTTACAGTTTAGCTCACAGGAACCCATTAAATCCAGTTTGCCTAAGGACACAATATAATGAATCACATAGAAATTAACCTGGTAATGCCTGAATCACCAGTCCAGCTTGACCCTCAACCATTGTTCACCCAGCAGTAAAGTTTCTTGCCTAACAAGTGTTCTCATTTACATGCTTAGCTGAGCCCCGCAGTTGGACTCACTATACAGCTGTATCTAATACACTGTCCCTGTTTACAAAATTATTTTACATGGCTCACAATAGAAACACATCATCACAAACATCGGACTCACCATCACCCTATTCCACTACCCAGCCCCTCCCAACATAACCCTATTCCACTACCCCCCCCCACTCTATTCCACTACCCCTCCCCCTTCCACTGGCCTGTATATAGCACACATATTTATGTGCCTTCCCATGCAACATATCCTAATCAAGCAAAATTCATGTTTCCTTAAAATATGAATAAATTTTAGAGTCCTAGGGCTTATCATACATTGGCTGCTAGCCATAGGGGCGGGGGTGCCTTCAAGCCAAACTAACAAATAGCATCCGTATACCATACAAACAAAACCTAAATTATATGGAAGAAGTTCATTAACCAGTTCTTGTTTAATACGTTCATAATACATAATGAGTTAATGTCATTATTAAAACAATGAAATTTCAAGAATAAGTGAAACTGAAGGTATGACCAGAGTAAATATGGTGACATGGTGAATAATATCTGCACCTGTATAGTATGTTTCACCATGATTCATTCACAGCCAGATGTGAAACTACAAAATTATTAAACAATGTTACTTAATGTCATGCTATAATGTCCTGGTATGGTATAAGTAATATTTCATACTAGTAATAATTGTAGTATAAAGAGCAAATATTGCAAAAGTACCTAAATAGTTTGTACAAAGCATCCATAAATCTTTAACAGCCTAAGATATTTTTCCAGACCCAAAAGTCATCTTAACTGGGTGCAAACAGTCATATATCTGCACCAAGTTTCACTTCATCTTCTCAATCCAAACCTTCTAAACACCTTTCTTAATGCCTATCATCATCTTATGATATGCCATTGCAGCCCCCTAGTCCTGGACTCCAACCCCACCCCCCATCACTAATTGTAAGGGCCAGAATGATGTAATGTACATCTCTTGTCCTGGTCCAATTTTGGGCCTGTGAGGAATTCTTACAAATGATGACATGACACATAGGTACTGCTTCTTTGTAATACTCATGGACCATAAAAAAAATTCTCCACTGTTTACACAAGAGTTGCAGCACTTCAGAAGTTGGAAATATTTATGTATGTGAAAATATTATTCAGGATTTTTTCTTACTGTTGTAGATTACTGTTTGGAAGTCTTGTCATTTTTTATGTTTAGATAATATTGATGCTTACTGATTTTTCCACTGTGCCAATTAAAATGTCATAATTTCTAGTCATCAAGATTAGGATACCAGATATTGAATGTATTCTACAAAAACAGCTTCCAAAACACTTCTCCAAAGATGGCACACGTGCAGTATTTAATTGTCTACACACTCAGTAATTCTTGCATCAGATTCAGGTAACAAACATTCCTCACATGAGACCTTAAAGCCATACATAATAGTTTTTAATAAATGTATGATAGTGTAGGCCTTCCTTAAAAAATTTACAATCAAAGATTTAAACTTTTTTTAGTTGAACCAAACTTGCATAAACTAATTAAATTAAACCAGTGACCATGATGAATTGATATTAATGGCAAATGTTACATTTGTGGAACAGAATGTTTCTTATATTTTTCATATTTCAGGTGTTGAATGGTAGGTAATCAAAATGAAATACCAGTGTACCACTATTTTCACGAAATAATGTTCACACAGAAAAAAACTCATCTGTGTAGCTCATACTAATTTGCATAGCAAATTTGTTCATCCAAAGTTTCAATTTTTCACATAATGAAGCATTCCTTCTCTTGTATTTGTGTTTGTTTTGGTCCATTTCCTTTACCAACACACCACTCTACCTTCTCACTAACTTTGCTTTAAGTTCCTTAAATATGTATTAAGTTTTCTGTTCTGTCTGGATAATGCTAAGATTGCATCACTATCCAGATGCAACAGTCCACCTACTTTTACAATCTCTGATGAATGTTTTCAGCCCCATGAATTTCTTTCCTTCAATCCTAACTTCCAGAAGTACAAAATTTACATAAAATTTTGGGACACATTATAAGATATACTTTGACACTTTAAGATGAGGAAGATGAAAATTAACAGGAAATAAAATAATGACATGGTGTAAGGAAATGAGAAGGGGGCAGGAGAATGTGGGGGGTGTTAATGAAGCATGTTAGGTGAGGATGAAGAGGAAATGATCGAGAGGAGTAAATCACCATTTAGTTTCTTATCCTGTCTAAACTTATTACACCACCCAAATCACACGCTCACATGGTCTTAAGCTTCCTTACCGTGCTTTGTTTTCTTACTTCAGTGCCTCACCCATCCTGCTTATTTCATACCCCTCCCAACCCAAGACCCCCTGACCCCCCTCCCCCCGTTACAACTCCCACACCCCTTATTCCTAATACCACACCACTTCACACCACCCCATCCTTATTTTGCCCTAACAGGTTGCTAAAGAATCTTACAAGCAATCTAGTACCAGTTTGTGCATTGAAATAGGACCTTAGAATCTAGTAGAAGGGCTTAAAAATGATTAAACAACACACACAATACTACAGCAAAACAACAAAGGCACTCTAGTTGATCCCTGATTATAGTTTAAAAGAGTTTGAATGAGTACGCCATTAATGTATGTTATTTCCATATTTAAGGTCAAAATCCTATTAAGTATTACAAGTCAACGGCAACCTAAATATTAAATCAATTTTAAATGAATGTTAGATAAATTACACATTCAAGCCTCCCAGAATATTATGAAAAAATTTTAAATTGAAGCCTAATTTTGAAAGTAGTCCAAAGGGTATCTATCTTTAAGACAGAAATCATGAAAACACTTTAGAAGGAAAAGCAAACGTGAGAAGGGTTAAAGAGCCTGTAAATACCTGTTTTCTGGGTAAAACTAATTATAAATAATTATGCACTACAGATAATCAAGTTTATGATTTTATGAACAATGACTTTGTATGATGATATGGTGTTCCACAGAAAAGATCTCTAGGGCATTTGAGTTCTAACTATACCTTATGTACCTCATCCACTCTTTGGACTGCTATGAATATTCATAAACCCTTGTTAAAGTCAAGGACACTACATTCATAAACTGTTGTTAAAGTCAAGGAAATTATATTCTGTTGGGACTATGACCTACATTTTGGAGCCCAAACCTAAGAAACATTAACTTCAAAAAACATAGGACCTATAATTGGCCTATATAACCAATAGGGCCTATAATTGGCCTATATAACCAATAAAGACGAACAATTAAAAATTTATAATCTATGTTAACTTCTATTTTGCAGAGAAAAAGTCTGGGCACCCCCAAAAATATCCATGCTGCCTAGGCAAGGGCCAAAATATCAATGTGGCCCAGGTAAGAGCCAAGAACAATGTTATGAAAACATAAATGACAAGACCTTGACAAGTTATGAGAACCAGCAAAGCATAAAGCAAAATTACCCGTTTTCTAAAAACAAAATGAACACTGGCTCCCAAGAAATACATTATTCCAAATTTGATTAAGTAGTCACAGATAAATAACATGACACTTTAATTAAACCAGAAAGGCAAAAGGCTTAGTGATTCCTTGCTACCAGCAAATATTTTATTAATACCAATGTGGTATGATATTTACCCTATTCAGTGCTTGCACTATCTCTACCATCTTTTAGTTTCATGGACATTGTTCAAAGGGAAAATGCAGTCACCCCAATAAGAATTTGTGTACCCTGGTATCCTAATTCACGAGAGGTTTTTAAATCATATGTCAATATATTAGTAACTGCATTGTTAAATATATGGAGGACAACTCCTTGCTTTACCATTTGTTTGTAATGTTTCTGTTCAAAAACATTTTTAGAGGTAATTGTAAGGCAAATATAAGGAGATTTGCAAGAGCGTGCCAAATTTTCAAAACAAATTGTGTGCAGCTGCTTGCTCCCTTTAAACACACTGATGACATGGTAACATGGTCTAAACTCAGCATGAAACAGATGAACTTTTGGCAAGGAATCAAAAATGAACGGTTTGTGGCTTAAAAATTGGCAAGCATTAGGTCTGGCAACTTACAACTCTAATCACAGCAGGGAATTAATTAAATGTCACATTATTTATGATTCAATCCGCTGTTTTCCCATGTGGCCATCGCCAAAGAAAGAATTTAATCCACAAAACCCTGTTTATTGAACATTTCGATAATTTCATTTTTTGACATCTTCCTGTCAGCCAAAAACGATTACGTACACGGACAGAAATCAACCTCAGGCTCATGGTTCAAGCAAAAATAAGTTTGCTTTGTAAATTATTAAACCAAATAAATAAAAAAAATGAAAAAATTTTGCCACCAATAACTTTGAATAAGTCTCAAGTCATTCCTTTGTAAATCAAAAATGAAGCAATTTACATGTACAGTGTTCAATATAATTTGGCCGACATTTAGAGAAATTGGCATATGTATGAAAATACTTTAGAAACGAATGATATGATAAATGGGAAACAGTTTGAAATAAACAAAATAATACTTAAATGGGCAAGATATGTTCATCAATCACCTCTTGCAATGAGAGGTTTTGCTTCTATTGTTACCAATGCTTGGTTACACATCTTACAAACAAGTAAGACTTTAACGCTACCCCTACAAAAAACCCAAGTCAATCACTTCCTAATCTTCAGGTTTTGACATATACGTGTCAGCCATGGATAATCACAGGTATTTTGTGTTGAAACCTGTGTTTTCTCTTGGCAAAGGTTGGACAGTAACCACACTTTGCCATGGGCTTGCCACAGGTTTTACATGCAAAAACTGTGGCAATTAAAATAAAAGTTAACAAAGGATTATGAGACAAAACCTGTGGCTTGAAAGAGAAGGCAGGAAAGGTGTGTCAACCTGTGTCAAACCTGTGCTCAGATGGTTCCAAATACACAGGTTTGCCACCTAAGGATAAGAACGTGTGATTTCTTTTGCTTTTCACGTGTGATCACACATGGTTACAGACACAGGCTGACACGCCTTTTTTGTATGGGTATGAAACCCTGATCAAAATAAAACTTAACCTAATATGTTTATCTGTCAAATGGACAAACAGTTAACTAACACATACAAAGAAGGAAAAAAAAGGTACCCAAATGTGGAAAAGCAAATATGCTTTTTGGCCTTGATTTTCAAATGTTGTTTACAGCGTTGGTTTTAAAATGTTTCGAGCTAACACACTCTCAAAACTTCCAAATTTAATGTTTTTGGCATTTGCAACACTAATGTTGAAACCCTGTTTCACTGAAGATAAATGCTGTGTTTGGGAAAGAAATGTTACAATTAGATATATTGACAGATGGGTATACACACTGTCAAAACAAAAAATGCAATGGACAGACAGACAGACTGGCAGATAGGAAGAAAAAGTGGTTAAGCCATCAGGGGGTTAATTTGACACAATGTAAAGAAATACTACACGTAATAGGTCATTATTCTATTGTTTAACACAGTCTTACATAAACTCGATGAACATAAAACCACACTTTAATCTGTTTTATAGCAAAAGGCTATCTCATGTGCATCACAAAACATGCCTGCCTTCACATCTGCAGGTTTTATTCCTTTCTTTCCCCTCACCCACCTCCCATTATATCATTCCCAAAATTCTGGAGCTCTGCTGAATTCACAGCAACTACATACAATCTTTTGCATTCTTTCGTATAAAATGAAAATTTTTGCATCAATCCCATTTTCATATTTCTTCTCATAAAATTGAGAAAAATCTCCAACAGGTGTTAAGTTTCACAGGTCCATAATTCCTGAGTGTCCAGGCCAAAAATTTCCTGAGAAAAATCTGTACCCAATAAATGACCTTTGGAGCCAGAGGTCACATATTTCATTTATGAAAAATAAACTCTCCTGCTGCAAACTGAACACCTCAGAGCAATGAGTAATTTCATCTTTAAACTGCAATCTACTGCATGCCTTCTCAACATGTCTCATGTACACAGTAACAGCAAATGCAACCTGTTGAATATGCATGACCCTTCTTCAGTTAGCACAGTCTATATCCCATACCAACATCATGAGTTGGATGTCCCACATCCAGATGTAATGAATATTCATATTTCTACCCCTTTTGTAATGGATGACTCTAGTACAATATCAAACTCTTCAAGCTGCATTAGAAGGTTGACAATGGAATCCAGAGCAGTGCGATTATTGAAAAAGGAGTAATCCTCGTACATGTTCTTGGCGACAGATGTCTCAGCTAAGATAGGCAACCACTGGTAGAAAAGGTGATTCCTGTACGAGAAGAAAATATTTTTTGATGCTTTTAGTGATCCTAGTTCAGGACATGATAAAAATTGTTGAAATAAGAGTTGCAGTGCGACAATATTCTGAAATATTTATCAGTGAAAATGTGCACTGCTGTGTTTGAAGTCAATTATGTTTGTGTCAATTGCATCGATCATGTCTTCTGGCTGACTGTTTCACTTTAACTGTACACCTGTATCCAAAACGAAGAAAGTAACACCTTCAACATTTTCAGGGATGCCAACACATGACAACTGATGGTCTGCAGGCCTATTACGAGAGTCTACCATAAAATAACATAACTCATCCAAGCTCTGTGCATAGAATTTGAAGAAGTCCAGGGGTTCCCCTGGGTTTTTGAAGAGTGTGAGGTGGAAACCTGTCAGAGACGAAGTAAGGCGCCATGGGAGTGTGAAGCGCTCCCACGACCGGCCGGGGGTCCAGGGGTAATGCCCCGGTGGGGGTCCAGGGAGCAAAGCCCTTAGAAGCTCTGGGGTGTTAGAACATTATAAACATTAAAATGAGGCTGCTGAATATAAAAATATTGGGAAAAAGGTATTTGACATAGCCTATCTATCCATAGTGATTGAGAGTTCACCCAAATTGTCCCTAAAGTCCCCTCTAACAGATCTGATTTTTTTTCAAAATCTACGCATTAAACACAAGAAAAACTGATATATAAAGGGCTGGGCCCTAAAATAAGTACAAGTTAGACAAATTATTGGATGTCTGGCCCCTTATCTAAAAGGCAGGAAGGCACAAGTACTATGTTGTAGCTGACTAAGCATTTTCCATTCCATTCATTTTTTATTTTTCTTGAGGATAGGGAGAAGGTAGGCTCCCCTTGAACTCTCCCCTTCCCTTATGTACCTATGTAGCCACATATTTGACTGAGAGGGGTGTCAGGTTTGGTTGTCTTTTGATCAACTAATTGGAATCATGCATGGTTTTGTAGTATTTTCAATTTTGTAGTAA
>WURT03133770.1:0-29416 GCA_009936505.3 Holothuria glaberrima | reverse complement strand
TGAGATCCCTATTTTAAGGCTTCGTACATACAGCTTAAAACACTCGGGAAGTGCCATTTCCGGCCGTCTGGGGGTTTCTAAATTCCAAAAATTTTCTTAAACGCTGCTCGCCAACCTATGGTGGCGCTCCGCTATGATAGTCCTGCCGGCACTAAAACCACCCTCCTCCTGATCAGTCTTCAAAAGTTATATCCTACTTTCATCTTAGAGAAATATGGTAACCCTACATATGTAGCACCAGATGGTAAGAAGGCACACCTAATATTTCGAAAAATTTCTCAAAAAAGGGAGGGGGAACCCTCCCCTTAGACCCCTCCTCCAGGCCGGCGATCAAAGAACATACTGCGTTCCCCCGTGAGAGAAATCCTGGCTACGCCACTGCTTATGAGTTAAACTTTCTTGACACAGGCGCTGAGGAATTTTTTGTCGGAATTGTAGCCCCTTTTGTCGGAAAAAAAATGTCCAGCACCCCCCCCCCCCCACTCATCGATCCTTCGGGACGTCCCTGCTTGTGACCTCCGCAAAAAGAATAGGGTGCTTTTTATATGATAAATTAACAGAACAAATATGAAGTGTCAAACTTTCTTTTCTTGAAATATTGTGTTTATAGTGTTTTGATTTGTGACGTCTGGTGACCTCAAAAGAACATTGATCTCCATTAGTAATAGTTGAGTTTCTTTCTTCAATATGACAAATTTATATACTAAAGCATACATCATTGCTATCTTGAAATATCACGTTCACAAGACGAGCATCACAAATACACACAAACACCTGTACATATCCAAGTATCCATACAAGCACACAAACACGCGTGATTGCATAGATTCCTTTTGCTTTCTGCAAGGAATCAAACAGTATCTATGTTTCCTATCTAGAGATGTCACACTTACACGTACGGGTTTAAGATTTGACCTCTGGTAACTTCGTGACCTCCTTCAAAAAGAATAGTGCCCTTATTTTCAGTGACAAACCTATACACTACGTATAAGAAGTATCCATCTTTGAGATATTGTGTTTACATGCAGTTTCCAAGGTTTTCCTATTTTCACCTCCGTTGACTTCACATATCTTTTGACCTCTACATCAGAATATTAGCTTTTGTCTTCTGACTATTATGTATCCACATGCAAGTTATGAAAAATTCAACTCTCCCTACTTTGAAGTGTAATGTTAACATGCTTTTCGATTTTTGATCTCTGGGAACCTCACATGACATCTGACCTTCATCAAAACACTAGGGTTTTTCTTAATACGATAAATTGATATACCAAGTATGACACGTGGCATCATTCCTACCTTCAAATGTCGTGTTTACAACCAGTTTCCAGGGTTCTTTTTTTACATTTTTTACTTCTGGTGGTCTCAGATAACCTTTGACATCTACGACACTCAATTGCTATCATTTTGTGACTGTCACGCTATTCTTCCTACATCGAGATATTGTGTATTCAAGGTTTTCGGTTTTTGACCCATGGTGACTTTACATTGCCCCACCTCCACCAAAAACAGAATTGTTCTTTCCTTTAATCCGCTTAATTTATAAGACAAGTATGATGTGTTCATTGCTATCTTGAGATACCCGGCGTGTTTACAAGAATTTTGAATTTTTTTGTATTTTCACCTCTGACGACCTCAGGAAACATTTGACCTCACGTAAAAGTTTTCATGGTCAGAAACCCACCCACCAAGTTTGCACTTAATCTGATTTACAACTTAAAACAGTTTCCTTCCCACTTTCTCTAAATGTTGGCAATTAAACCCTTGAATAACATTTTACCTCTGATCCTTTTCTTACCGATCAAAAAACTCATTTTCAAAGATTTTTCGTTTTCAACATATCTGAAAATAGGGAAAGGTAAATAATGGCCCACAACTAATTTTGGCCAAATACAACTTTTGACCTCTAAACTTCGACCCATGACGTCATCATTCACGCATGCACAAGAGTGACCCTGATCAGACATTGTGGCACATTTTTTTCGCCTAATTTAAACAAATTTGATCTTTGGCCTACATTTTGCAAAACATGAGATTCCTTAAATCCATCCCTCTTGACTTACCAATTTTACGGGATCTTTTCAATTTGACCTATGGTGATATCACATGAGCTTTGACCGCTATTAAAATCTCTATTCGTCTGGAACTAAGAGTTAAGGGTCAACACGTTAAATGAGAGATCCCCGAACTCAAAATATTTACGAATTTTTTTACAATTTCACTTTCGATGACCTCACAGGTAAATTCATGGAGCTAATACTTGTAGTAGCTTCAACGCTTCCATCTAACGTTATAGAAAACAGTGATGTTTACAAAATTTGTCCATGGCCTATGACCATCGACTTTTCTTCCTGGAGTTTTCCAAAGAACATTTCCTACCCTAAATATGTATTTTCCCCACAAGTCAGAAGAAAGTCGGCGTACCTGTTTAAAAGATCTTCTTGACCCAAGTTTGCACTTGGACATATTTGTTTCGACGTTGGCTTTCACAAGTGATCTTTGACCTTGGCTTTCAAAACAATCACATGTTTTGGTAACACCTGGCATTTGCATTTAATCTGAGAAACTTCATATCAGTGCAGTTTGTATTCTTCGAAATAAAGATTCATCCATTTCACAAAACGTGACCTGTCACCTTTGACCCTCGACCTTTACTTTGGAGAATCTGTGTGACATGAGGATTTACAACGTGGTTCCTTCTCAGTAGGTTTGAATGACACCCGCGAAGCGGTTAAGTACATACACACGCACATCCAATGCCTTACGGGGTTCTAGTATAGGATCCGGTAGGGAATGCAACGAAATTTCCGAGCAGCGAAGCTGCTGAGAAATTCCGTAGCTTTATTTGGGTAAAATCATTACTATATATGGCAACATATGGCAACTGCTACTACGGTAAGTGGTACTGCTACTTACAGCTCGACTGGCACAGCAACCACAATCTTCCTTATGGTGAATTACCAATAGGGTGGAAGATACCCTGTCAACATGCTTCCATGAGGCCCACATGGGGTATTTGTGAGCATGTTGGGCTTTTCATGAGCATGGGTGCCATGAAGATTTAGCCAAGGGGCCCATGTGGGCCTATGCTACATTTTAAATGGGTAAAATCTCCCATGTGGGGCCACCATAGCACCGTGGGCAAAACTTATACTGGCCCCATGTAGGCATGTTGTCTGGCCAACTTTAAGCACCTCAATACGGCATGAGCATGGATCTTGTACTCAAGAATCCAAGTTGACGTGTGATCTACTACCTTTACCTCGACCAAAAAGGAAAAACTAGGAGAGGGAAAAGCCCTACCCCATCCTGTGCGTTCAGTGAAACTGTGTAAAGATTACCTAGGAACGACTGTTTATTAAATGTCAGTGCCTACCAGGGACAAAAGTTTCAATTTACTAACCTTTACATAACTAACCTTTACAATAAGTACATCTGGCATACCTGTCGTCTTTTTTTAATTTGGGCAGAGACAGAAGAGGCAGTCTATAGATTTTGTCGGTGAGGTAATAAGGAGACAGTGATCCAGTTTCTAATCTAAGTGAATTGCTATGGGGGGGGGGGGGGCAATTCGGAATACACGACTGTCTCAAAGCAATCCACAACCACACACTGATGCTATGTGGACTTCAAACATATGGAAGAAAAATAGTCTATGAATACTCAAGAGTAATTCTTGTATAAAAGAAACATTTTTAGTAACAATAAAAAAATTATAATATTATTCGTACTTACCTGTTAAATGGTAAACAGAACTGAATCCTATTCCAAATCGTCCAACTTTAAGTGCATCAGTTTTCTTGCCGCTTCTTGCAAGTTTCTGAATTCCTTCCCAGTCATCGTCCTCAAATACAGCATTGTTGTAAGAGCATAAGGCAGGCCCCTAAAAATGAACAAGTCAGTGCCGTGTTGGTAATCCTGTGAAAACTGGCTGTTATTCGACATAATTGAAAACCTAAATTGCGTTGATTTAAGACACCTCATTTAAACCTAGGTTAGATTCCTTCAACATAGACTATGTCAAAAGAAGCGGCATCTGTTTTCGGCTCGAAATTGTAAATATTACTTCTTAAAGTGGAGTTTTATGTTAATCTCATACAGTTCCATACGATACCTCTTCGTTTGGCATGTATTTACCAGAGTCATACTAAAAAGAATCGTCATGCAAATAGTTGTGTTAATCAAATGGATAGTAAAAGCCTACTCTCAAGTCTAGGTTTGAAGTAATCAAATGGTCATCTACATAAGTTACTACAAAATATAAACCTTATGCACATGACGTCACAGAACAGAAAGTACGTCTTGCAATGGAGGTATGAGCATATTACTGCAACTTTCACCAACATATGCAGATAGTTGATTTGTTTACCGGGGGAAGTCCACCACGCGAGCGTGTGAAATCCACTTCATGCGTCCCATGTGTTTCATTGTTTTGCCGCCAAAATGAATTCTCGTGACGTCAACACATAGGGTCTATTACCCTAACAAGACCGTTGCAAGGCAAATTGATAATTGTGATACACAATAACTGTTTAATTGACATTCATACTGTCACTAGTTTTTGAGTGCCTTCTTGAACAATATATACCGTTATAAAATTTACTAGTAAAAGTCTAAGGAAGAGTCAGATCTTCGTAGTTCTATTGTGCTTCCAACTAAAAGAAGTTGACATGATGTCTTCAGCAGGCCCGTAGCCAGAATAACCAACTGGGGGCACATTGATTTTGTAGGGGTGTCTAAGGGGAGGGGTTTGCCTTTTTCAAGGCCTCTAGATGCATAATGATGCAAGATTTTCCATTTTTTCCTCCTTTATTTGTATCCCAAAAATGGTTGGTCTCGTAATAAATTTTTCCTCCTACATTGCAACACCTTTTATTGAAAAATATTTTTGGGGGGCCCGTGGCTACGTGCCTGGTCTTCAGATTCGGGTCTCGTGCATAATCCCACCCATATCATACCTTTGTTCAACTACCTTTACATTAACATGCATATCTTCCAACAAGGGAGCTGTACGGATGCAAAACCTGAACTTCACATGACATTGGCAATATGTACTTCAGATTTCTTGTGTGGCTATCTGACCAGAGAGGTGTTACCTTGACAGGAGATCGGACTTAAAATGTAATTTATTCTAATCCTGTTTGATCGGATTAAGAGTGAAAAGATAATCATTTAATGACAAATCATTTTACTTCAGCATCTCCAATTTTTTTGTCTAATGCTTATAACTGCTATTTTGTGTCCTATCCAAGCTTTGTCGACGACTCTATTAGGCTGACAATAGAATTATCGTGCTCAATGGTTTGATGTGTAGCAAGTTGCCGACGCCTAGTAAGCGCCAATGTTTAAACATTCAAAACGACTGTTTTTCGTGACAAAGTCTAAAGATCCTTGTAATAAAAGACCTGCCCATGCTATTTGCAAATGCGGAAAAAAGCTATGAGGCTATATGTTACTGTTGGTTTTTCATCAATTTGCGCATTATTTCGCAACTTTAAAGTGGCGTATTCGTGCTCAAAATGTAACAAGGAATGACAATGTGGTGTTTTTAAAAGGGGCACAACGCGCCACAAAAGCGCAAATTATTTTGCGACTGAAACTCCTGGCAATGTAAAATAAATGGGCAAATTTCCATGTGCCGTTCTTCAAGATTTAGCAGACGACGTGAACCTTTGTGTTTAGTTTCTTAAGTACTTTAAGCCGGCCCGTAGACAGCATCACATTTTTAGGGGGAAAGTGTTGTGATGGGGGGGGGCCAATGTTGTGATTGGGGGGCATAAAATATTTCACCACATTAATTACTATGCATTTCAATTTTCATCTGGGGGGCAGAAATATTTTGGGGGGCATTGCCCCGAAATGTCCCCCCGTGGCTGCGGGCCCGCCTTTAAGCATATTATACTGGAAGATTACTTCAAAAAGGCATTACTGTCGGCAACAAGCTAGGTTCAAAGAAAGGCCGGTTAAAGCTGTGTCTCTTGTCAAAGTAACACCTCCCTGATCTGACTGTGTCTGTGTACGTATGTACATGTCCGAGCGGCAACACCAAGAACGTGCCTCGCGAACTGAATTTCGAACAAGTTCAAACTCAGCCTTCAGTGGGCAATACTTGCCGTTGACTTGTTCACGACACAGCCAAACAATTGGAAAACTGGTATAAAGCTGGAGTTATTTTATAGACTGTAAGTTGCACAAATACATTTACCAGAAGAGCACGTATAGAATGGTGATCCGAGCCTAAGAAAAAATTACTTTGAATTATTAAATTTTCTAAGGTCAAAATTGAAGTTAAGTCGAGGAGAAGTAAATTTAAGATTGTTACAAAGTGCGTTGAATACTCTCCCTCAATGTCGAATCAAGTCCAAACTTTTTTTTAAAACTTTATTAAATCCCAAATAGGAAATTACAATTCTGTGGTAAAAGAAGTAAAAGTATGAAATGATAATGTACAAGAGCAACAAAGACAAAAGGTGTAAAACAATAGATACGAAGAGATAAAAAACAAGGAAAACTGTAAATAACATAAAATATAAAAGGTAACAAAGTAGTTATTATGACAAAGAACCACGCTGGTAAATGCTAAACGAGATGAAAAAAATCAAGAGAGGTTAAGAAAAAAATAAATAAAACTTATCTAGTAAAATCCCTATTGTTGCTGTACCCGATACACACTGTGAATATGTATGGCCGTACCTATGAAAGAAGGGTAGCGATTGGTTTGAGCCACTGTTGGTCTTAGTGTACCACTACAGATAGTGGCATGCAGGTATTTGACCTATAGGTCAAATACCAGAGTTTAAGAGTGAAGCAATCTTTAACTGGTTTCAACCATCATGCGCTTGTCAGTTTATTTGAAAAAGTCAATATACAACAAGCTTTGTAGAAATTGTCGACTAACATTTTCAACTAGTTTTTGTTACGATTTGAAGGCAGAGCGAACAAAGGCCAAGGGACAAGCACTCATTTTTTTGCGGAACAAAATTCCCACAGCCCAAAGTTCGCTGACGATAAACCTAAGTGGGTGCGGGTGTCTAGACACACAGTCTTGCCTATTAAAACGGATGACCTCGTAGGCTAAAGGTCAGAGAAAATGTAAGCTCAAAATTGGTTGTAGTAGCTACCTGCATATGGGTGAGTTTGAAGTAGTCATTAAACCACAAGATACGTAGAGTTTGATGAGGGGTGTTTTAAGAGTGCTATCTTGATTGATACAGTCCAAAGATCATATTGACTGTGTGCTGCAGAGTGTGTAGTTAATTCTTCTATAAAAAGTGGATTTAAATTCAAACTTGGTGGACTCATGGCGACCATAAAAACTTGGGCTTGCGTTATTGTATAATTTAGTCATAGGTAAAATACGGAAAGTTAGATAACTTTTATATTGTTTTGCAAGCAAACTTTTGTTGTCATAAGTCAAAGATTCGATCCGTTCAAACTTTGCATATGTGCTTGTTCCAGACGTTTGTTCTATCAAAGTAATTATGGGGAGGGGGGAGATTCGCAACTGCATGGATTGCCTTCTTGTCAATTATACAAAACAAAACCGGTACAAAGTAAATTTGTATTGACTATGTTACGCAAACAAATACTTGTCTTACTTGAAAGTCTGCTAACTCATTTTGCAAAAGGGACTCTGTGCCATACTGGTTCTGATCATACAAAAATCGTATTTCCGACGCCCCTGCATCTTCTGCATTCTGAATGAGCTCCTGTTAAAACAAAGTTTGCAATTATCGATATGAACCATTTTATAAACTGTTAAACGACATTAAAGAAATGCATAGCTTAAAAATATTTTTATCTTTATCATATTTTAGTGTGTCTTCACTCTAGAAACCATGGTGGCATTAAAGCCTTGGATGTACGCAGTGGTGTATATCGTACCTTTATGGAGCATCATAAGAACCAAAAACAAGTCAAATATTTATAGTAAGTTCTCTCTTGACGCTGAAATTAATCGTTTTTCCAGCAAGCAAAAATTTTTCCGACTTGTATACGAGTACCGTGTGATTCCCCTTTGCAATCGGAAATTTCAAAGGAACACATTTTAAATGTGAGTATCCTTGTCAACGCCAAATTTTGTATATGTTTACACACATGCATTCACACACTTTCAAACGCAAAGTTAAAACATTAAAACTGCGGACAATACTTAGTGGAAAAGACACTCAAATGGCGGCATCCTATATATGCTAAGACAAATCTGCAGCTTTTTCAGCCATGGGGCGTTAGCATTTGCAGTTCCTGAGTTGGAAGGTGTGTGTTCTGTTAAAAGTTTTCGTTTTCAGGTCCCTAAAGAGTTAAGAGGCCACTGAACAAACCAAATTTAGAGTGTAGGTCAATGCAGATATAATTTCTTGGTGAGCTACCTTCAGTGCTACTTGAATTCTCTTTTCAACTCCTCCGACCTTTACATAACTAAAATCAACAAGTACTTACAATGCGCAATGCAGGTGAACACATGCCTTATACAAAAACTATTAAAATTACTCTTTTTAACTTTACGAAGGTTACTGTCATAATACCAAAGGTTTGTAAGGGAAAATTACGCAGGTATTGTCAGCGAATTGACAGCTGGATATGTATCGTATTGTATCGCAAGAACGACAGTGACTCTCTGGCTCGAGAATAATGCAATGCACTGGATTGTCCTGTGATTGAATATGTGAAGTAATTTAGTAAATGCAGGCGGGAGAAGCGGAGTGATTAGGGAGCAGTCGTGGCAGACGCCGTTTAACGCTCAGGGGGACAGGATGGGCTGACTGTGGGAAAGTATTTCGTTTGGGACAAATTTCTGTTGTGTTTATGTTTGGGGACGCCGGCACAGGAAGATAAGGAAATTCTTTGTGACCCGTAAGTATTGTTATATTTTCCGGATGGGAACCTGTATTGTCAATTTTTTCGAGAAACGTGCGACAGAATTAAGGCAATATATTTAAATTCTTATTTTTGGTTCTTTCTACACTTATCCAAATTTTGCAGGGCTAAAGCATAAGGCAACAACAAAATACCCAAGGGAGAAATTAACCCACTGGGTAGCAATATAAGAAAACATAGTACCAAGGCGAAATCAATCAGAGAGAACGGGATTGATAAACAGATTATTTCTGGGTAGCAGGAGCAATCAAATCTGTACACTCGTTGTGAGGAGCGAGGAGTCTGGCCAATTAAGGGGCATAAAAACCATGGGTAAAGCCATTGAAGGCAAGGGGCCGGTAGAAAGCCTGGAGAACAGGTCATTGAGGACCACGCTTGCTGTTGCCTAGTAACCCGAGAGCCTGCGGAAAGTAACTGCTCTTATACTAGAAGATAACTCTGTTTGGGAACGCTATATAGCTGTTTGCGTGGTGGAACATAATCTGGGAGGTCAAAGGGTACAGACGGGTTCTGGATAATATGCGGTTGTGTAATGAGAGGGAGCTTTGATTACAAGAATTGTTTTTCATATAGTTCTTACATTCATTAGAGGAAGTTATAACACCTTCATCATTCCCATTCCCGGATTCGTAGCCATGAACCCTTATCAGTGTTTTATTATGATGACTGCCGTGTCTGAACATCGAAGGACACCTCTCATCGACTGCTCACGAAGGACTGTGTCTGGTAAAACATCTACGACTCCAGGATTTCGAACGGTGTAGGTTATTATTAGCCTTATGCTGCAGATCTGTCTGTAGATTTCTGAAGTTCACGTTTTAAAACGATTTCAATGGCCTTATTCATTTGAGCTTCCCAAATGTCGATCGGGCAAAACGCATTTACAGGACCATCGCCCTCCTCGCCATAATTATCGGTCACAGTACCGTCTTCTCCGTGCTCCTCTTTGCTGCTGTCGGCTCCCTCGGTGTCGCTATTGGCATCACTGTCGTCAGTTTCACTGCTATCAGTCATGGTGTCCTCCTTCAGAGGCCCTGATGCACTGTGGTTAGTTTCACTCTCTGAGATATCGTCGTATGAACTCTCGTCTGAAGAGTCGTGAGGACGCTTTGCTATGCACTTCTTAGAGTTCCCACTGTTCATATCCATGTCTCCATGACTTTTTTGTGGACCCGCTCTATATGCCGAGGGAGATTGTTGTCTCGCGTAAAAGGCAACTGGCAGATATGACAAAGAAGAGGCATGCTGAAAGCGCTGCAACCACGAAGATCTGCTATAAAATGTGAGGAAAACGAGTCTCTCTCGGAGCAGACGGGCATGCGTCATAAAGCATTCGGAGCACATGAGCAAGGTCAATGGAGCACACGGAGCAGAGGAGCATACGCAGTTGAGCACATGGAGCGTGCGTGATAACACTCGGGATAGGGGGAGATACAGTGCGGCACGTAGAGCAGATAAGCATGCGTACGAGGGCAATCGGAGCAGAGGAGCGTACGTCGGTGTTATACAAGCAAGTATGTTTGTGCGAGCCATAAGTCAGTATAGACTTGTGACGTCAAGGCAGAAACACAGTTAATCCGGCGTGATAGTATTTTATCCGCAAGAGTCCGCTCTTTCGTCCTATATTCTGATAAGATTCAGGTTTATTTGTTGTCTCAGTCATAAATCTTTCGCTTAGGTGTTGTCACTATTTCTCCAACCTAGACCTACGGGTGAGCTCTTCTCGACATACATACATGACGGAAACAGAATGATCAAAAGGCATGACCTATTACATACTGAACAATGACATGGCGTTACTTGTTATTCCTTAAGTACTATTTAATCAGTCCGTTGATGTTGGAACTTTTGCTGGTTACGGCTTCTAAGGAAACATATCCTTGAGATCGGCTACGTCATGAAGATACTGGTATGCGAGGCAAAAGCTTATATACTATAACTATAGGAGTTAAATATACATTCCTTCTGTATTAACACTATGAGTGGGACTAAAGTACTGTTCATCAAGTGAATTGTTTAGGCTGCATTTTGTGTAGCATTTACTATCTTGGAATATCTCTTCGGGCGAAAAAGCACAAAAAAGCCCTGCATTGCTCACTTCGACTAGTTTGATCCTACCGTTGCGCAATTTAGCAACACGTAGCGCGGAGATTCCCTATAGCACCCTCCAACCGGGTAGCCTCTGAGGACGTCCTAAGGACGTCCCGAAAATCGGAGCACGCGCTGACCGTCGGGGGGGGGGTTAGGCACTGTAGACACTACTGGTGACTTGAATAATGCCAGGGGTATGATACTGAATTGTAATCATCAAATAAAAGGACATTTTTAGGAGGTAACAACAGTTTTTCTTTGATAGTCATAGCTCGATTTAGTGGATTTAGGTATAGACAATATTGACGTAAGTTTGAGCGATATCATGTTAAATATTCTTGCATTCAGACGAATCGAGGACATCATGGCCACTTGTGCCTGGAGCAGAGGTAGAAATTCTGGCATTGCACACTCGACATAGTAGTGACGACATTCCATTAAACAGCGCCCAACGCACAATTGCTCACTACGTTTCTCATCTACGATGTGACAGGGTACAGCCAGTTAGGAAGAAAAAGTGAAGTTAGACATGGAGGAACTCGCATTGTAAAACACAAACCTTTACTTGAAATGGTTATATGGGTGGGACTGTTAGCACATGGGAAAAATGTTATTTCAATAAAGAGCGAAATCCTCTTAGCCTATTTGAAATAAGATGAAAATGTTGGAGCGGTCTAACGGCGTTAAAGGCGTCATGGTTTCGAGGAGTGCTCGACGTGCGTCGTTGGGTCCAGGGCTCGCCTAAGACCCTTGATGGGGTTCCGGAATCCCTGGTGTATTTATGAAACTGTGCTCAGTTAGAAGACAAAAGTCCACCAATACAAGTAGTCTCTGATCAGTGAACTCCCTGCTCTGATAGAAGATTAGCCAACCAGTTTGATAAGCTAACGTTATTTTAATGATATCAAAACTTGGTCCCTCAATGGATTCTCATCTTCCCCAACTTGGTGCTTGACCTCCTCTTGGTGCTTGACCACGCGTGGGCTGTGGCCGCCCTGTCCTCTTCTTAACAAAACCCTGTTTCCCCCGGTGCAACCCATGATGTATATCGTTTCAATACCACGAAAGACTAGGTGAGAAATATAAAAAACTTTTCTGTGGGCAGTTTCTACGCAACATTGAAGAGATGACCTCGTTGAGATCCGATGTCAGAGCTACGAGGACGAGACCGAGGCAAGGCATCACCCCCGAGGCAGACACAAGACCTCAAAACTGGTCTCGAGGCCGACCTCGAGGCTAAGACTAGCCTCGAAACCAGCTCCATCACTGATGTTATTCCTTGCAACACAATTAACAATTGATCTGATTTTCTTTCTCACTCTACTAGACTAAACATGATTACAGCTTTCATGAATGCCATCAGTTTTCATTAGAGGTTATTAATTACAACAGAAAGATAAAAAATTACACTGTGGATCGTAATTTTGTAAAGAATTATACAGATTAAACAGATTTATTATATCTTCAAGAAATTTTATGGTCCGTTTACAAATGGCTAAAGCGATTTTTAGTATTAAGTTTGAGGCGCTCTTTAGTTGACCAACTATCGGCAGAAGTTGTGGCCCTTATGAAAAAAGATGAGATCGATGGTCTGCAGTAATAGATAAGTACACCCTCAACACCATGCCATTTCCCGTCTCTTGACGATGGAAAATATTTACTCGTAATCGCTTTGACAGGACATACCAAGTATACAATAGGCGTACGAAGCAGGTGACGGGGGTATAGCCCCGTCAGTAAAAAATGTAAGGTGGGGGCTGAAGTATGCTTTCGCCCTTCTCACATCGATGTTAAACCTCTTTTTGTCTACTTTGTGAAATTAATGAAGAATCTTTTTCAATCAATGTACTTCAAAAACTGCACAAAACGTAGCATCAAATTGTATCTTAGGACCTTCTAATGTTCTAAAACTTTTTCCAAAACGAGAGTTGCACCACTCATCTGAGACCCTAAAAGGTTTATCCCCGCCCCTTCAGCTGAAAACAGCTTTCTACGCCTATAAAGTATCTAAATCTACATGCGCAAGAACTAAATATTACACTTAAAGTACACTACCTTCAAAATCTGTCCATCGGAGTAATGTCTCAAAATTCCCTGCAGGTATTCTAACAAAGGAGGAGTGCTAATGCCAAACTTCTCAGCTGTAAGGAAAACAAACATAGGACAGAGTAATGCAAATACGTATCGTACTCCAGACATTAAGAAAAAATGAAATCGGAGGACCCGTGCAGTGTTACTAAAAACTTTTACTTTAGAATTTGCTTTTTGACGAATTTAAGAGAAGTGGGAGGATTTTTGTTCATTGTTTGTTACTTGTGCGGATTATTATATGGTACTTACCGTTCCTTACCGGAGACGTAAAAGACTGTGCAATCAGGCTGGCATGCGTGTGTGTATGTGTTCGTGACGTTTAACTTGTAAACACGGCATCTCAAGATAGGAACGATGGATACATTTCTGTCATACATATATATATATATATATATTTACCTTGACAAATCCTACAGTTACCATGCGAATGACGCACATTGGTCAAATATCTTCTTGTTTTCCGTGGAGGCTAAATGTCGTTTGAGGTCACCGTAAGTCAAATTGAGATTAGCCCTCTAACAAGTTATCTCAAGAAGGGTAACCTTGAGGAATCTCAAGTTAAGTATGAAGTTGTTCAACGTGAATTAAGTCGCACTACTGTTTTGTACTGGTGAAAGATCACTTGTGGTCTCTGGAAATCAAATTGTCAAAACCCCGTGAATGTTAAACCTCAAAAAGGGCAACTATTAGGGGTCTCTCACTTAGTTTGTAGCTGCTGCACAGTAAGGTCAGAGAGAAAAGTGTTTTGGTGGTGTTCAAAAGCCATTCGTGGTCATGAGTATCACAGGGAAACTATCAAACTTTGTAAACTGCTTGAAAAGACAAGAACTCAAGATAGGAATGCTGATACCTTTCATAAATAGTATACAGGTTAAAATTTTAAATAAAATGTTCCTATTGTTTGTGATAGAGTTGAGAGTTGAAAGCAATTTTAGGCCACACATTTCACAAAATCTTCCTATGCCAAAACTTGGCAAGAGTTGTCATCAATACCAATTAAGTGCTCATTCAAGCATTCATCAATAGCCCTTAGGGTTGACATTTGATGGCAGTTTATCTCAGATAAAACTGAAAGGTGATCTAACTTTCAGTGTCCATGAGTAATCTGATCCCTTTTTATCAGCCTGATTTCAGAGCAGAATTTGTTGTTAGTTGTCATGTTAACCTTCTGCTGGACTTCTGTTGTACCAGAATGGTCATCCAAGTTTTTAACAAAGCTGCTGCTCAATGGAGCAGCTAATTGAAGTAAAGGACCAGTGGTCGGGTATTTTAATTGGGAACATCAGTTTTCCCCTAAAAACTGCAGTAGCTATGACTGAATTCAGCAAAGACAAATTTTTGCCTCATGAGAGGTTGAAAACTGAAAACTGACATTTCAAAGTAGGAGCATTCGATACTTTTAACACTAAGCATGTTTGTCATGTTAACAAAAGGGAAGGTATTGTTTTTTTTTGTGGATGTCAAAATTATTCTTTGGTCACCAGGTTCGAAACTTCAAAAACCCCATAAACTGCCTGTGAATCCGGTATCTCAAAAAGAATATGAGAGATCTTATTCTTAGCATAAGGGTGTTATACATTCAGTACAAAACTTTCTGTGTTTGTGATGGTCAGCGGTCATATAAGGTCCTCAGAGGTCAAATCTCATAAACATAATCTTTTATGAACTTGAATCTTGATGAATCTTACAATTAGCCTGTGTATATTCTACATCAATTTGAGGGATGTGTTGTATTTCATGGAGGTCGAAGGTCATTTGAGGTTATCGGTAAAGAAATAGTAAGAAATTCATGAACACAATATTTCAAGAAGGGCAACTTTCAGGAATTACATATTTAGCATGTAGATGCCTAACATTTAATTAAAGATCACTTTTGCTGTTGGTGGGTAACAGGTCATTTGAGGTCATCGCAAGTCACATATTGAAAACCTCGTTATCATGAGATTTCGATAAGTAAATATGAAAGATCCCTAACTTAGCATGTAGATGCTACAAATTGATTGTCATTTTGGTGGAGGTCAAAGGTCAGAAATTTCACAGAGGTCAAATGGCAAAAACCCTCATGAACATGAGAACTCAAAGAGGATACTTTGAGGTGTCCCTCACTTTGCATGTCAATTCTTCACATAAAATTAGGAATCCTACAGTGTTTGGTGGAGGTCAAAGGTCATTTGAGGTCACTCCAGAGGTCAAACATGGAAATCTTGTAAGTAAAGAACATCTCATGTACCCTTCATAGTACATGATAAGATCTTTCATCCTGCCGACTCCCAAACTGCATGGCACCATCCGGTACTATTTGGCACCATCCGGGTCCGCCTGGCATTGTCCAGACTGGAAATATTGGCATGCGCTATTTTCTTAAGGCAAGGAATTATAGAACAGATGTTCTGGCTATGTATTCAAAGTTGTCAAGGTGATGCCCAAATACTTGGTCAAGAACTGATGTAGAACAACCAGCCCAGTCAACATCAAAGACAGTAGAATGCCAGAAAGCCGAAAGGCTTTAATTGGTGATGTCTTGCCATGCGGATATCATTTTAGTTCTGCGGTTTAAAGTTGACACACAGTTTATTGTGACCTCACTGTGCTCAAGGTTAAATTCCATGGGTAGAGATCAGATGAGTTGATTCATGTTACATGATCACACATCAGTTCCTTGGTTACATGTTTCATACTTGGCAAGTTGTGTTTAGGAGATTTTCACCAAATATGAGTTCCTTTGTTACAACTCACCTCCTTGAGATATGGTTACAAGCAGTTTTAAAGGTACATTGCAGGATAGCCCCAACTGACCTTTGCCCTCCTTAAAAATCAATAAGCTTCTTCACCTTACTATGAAGCACTGACGTACCAAGTATGAGGTTCAAAAAGTATCCCCTCTTTACATATCATGTTTACGGGCTTTAGAGTTTGACCCCTGACAATCCCAAATGACCTTTGGCATCCACTAAAATTAAGAGAAACCATCTACAAAATATTCCTAAGATATCACGTTTACAGGGTTCTAAACTTTTGAACTCTCATGACCCCAAATGACGTTGGACCTCCACCACAATCAATAGCAATCACCTACTCATTATGAAGTATCCAAACTTCAAATATGATATCCTAAATGTTTACCTGCCTTGAGATACTGTGTTAAATGAGCAGTTTTCAAGATTTTTACTGTTTGACCTTTTTTGAACCCACATGACCTTTGTCCTCCACCAACAAATAATAAGGATCATGTATTCAGTATTGGCCATTTGCATCCTAAGTATGAGATTTCTCATACTTAGACCCTCTTGAGATATTGCGCTCACAAGGTTTTGACCTTTTGACATCTTGTGACCCCAAATGATTTTAACCTCCACCAAAAATTATGGGTATCATTTTCTAAATATTGGCCATCGACATGTTATGTATGAGATCCCTCAAATTTACTCTTCTTGGATATCGTGTTTACAACGTTTTAACCTTTGACCTCGAGAGACCCAAATGACTTTTAACCTTCAGCAAAAGCAAAAAGGATCATTTACGTAATATGGTCAACGTGCGTGATAAGTATGAGATCTCTCATAGTAACCCTTCTTGAGATATTGTGTTTACAAGGTTTTGACCTTTAGACCTCTCGTGACCACAAATGACCTTTGACCTCCAATGAAAACAATAGGAATCATCTACTTAATATAAGTAATTCACATGCAAAATATGCGATCCCTCACCGTAACCCTTCTTGAGATATCGTGTTTACAAAGTTTAGACTTGTTGACTTTGGGTGACGACAAATGACATTTGACCATCACCTTTTGGGATGTAGTCCCCAAGATACTTTTCATAAAAATCTCCCTCCAAGTATTTCAGTTGCTTGTCATCAATTGCTAGTTTAGGCTACAAGGAAGGTCTATGCGTACCTCTGGGCAAGCATAAAGCAGTAGCTATTGCAAAGAGCTGTTTATGTCTCCGAGTTTCTTCAAGAATGGGACAGTGAATACATCTCATTTTATTTAACCCTTACAAAAATACGTAAAAAGGAATTACTAAAAACTTTTCTGAAGAAATCTGTAGACCTTCTAGACATATACTTCCACACAAGTTTCAAAAGAATGTCAATACCTGTTTTGTTGAATATTTGAATATTCTCTATTGAAAACCTTAAAAGAGTCCCTGTAATCTTTTGTACAATCTCAATTCTTTTGTAGAATTCGTATAAGAACATATCTGTAAACGTCATATTTGTAAAGATTCTGTACAGACTCTTTTACAGAAACACGTGTAAAAATTCCTTACAAACTACTGAAGATTGTTTTGAAATAGTTTACAGATTTCATAGAAATAATTCGTTAATGTTGCCAGTTCTTCCACTTCCCACTTTCAATACAGAAATGTCTAGGGCAGTTGCCAACCGTTGTAATGTCATACAATATGGCTAAAGTGTACGGAGACAATTAAATTGACACACTTACAGCAAAGTACACCTAGTTCTCTGAATTTTTAACACAACAGGTTTTTTTGCAGCTTGCATTTCAGCCCAGCTCAGTTTATTTCCACAAATTGAATATAATACAGTTACAATTGTCAAGACTGGGAAGTGGAGAAGGGCTGAAGAAGCAGCTTGCTTCTGCGAGCATCCCCCTTTAACAGAACAACCAGAAATGATAGTATACAAAGACATATAATAGAATAACACATAAAAGACACATAGAACAATAACATACATAATGTAAAAGTAGCAGTGGCTAAAGCATTGTACCTCTGTAAAATATGATCCTTTAAGTGTTTACAAAATATACCTATGTGCTTGGAATTCTCAGTGCTGTTATCAAGATTGTTCCAGAACTTTGGACCCATGATATAAAGAGAACGATTAAAAGCTTGTGTGAAACCTACTTACATGAAAACTATCGGACTTGCTAGTATGGAATAGTGATGGTAATCCCAGCTTAAGCTAAAGTAATTGTCAAAAATTATGGACAAGATACCGTTAACATATTTGTACAAAAAGATCGAAACCTGATACCTATAAAACATCAAAAATATTTAAAAATTTACGATTAACGAAAAGCCTTTTAAAGTCACCATTAAAATGATTCATGTAACAAAGAGTTGATAAGAAGTAGGAACTATTGCTTTATTGCTTGCAATATAAGAATCCATACGAGTCGTTTGAAGATAAAAGTGGCCTTAAACGATTCGGTTTGTAGCATAGTTGTACCCCAGTAGAAGAAAGGAAGTGGGGTTTTGAGAAAATGGCTCTTTAGTGGAATTCAGCATGATCAACAAGAGATGCTGACCAATAAAATCTCAACATCCTCACCGAGTCCAACTTATTTCTTCATACGTTCCTATGATGCTGGGGAAGAATATTATTCAAACATTAAGGCACAAGCAACGTAATTACCTTTAATCCTTTTACCGTGACGATCGTCTGTAGCGTCTCCACTCACACCTGGTCTTGTTTTACTATGACGTCTTTTGCGTCTGTTAAATATACAATAGCAAAAACAAAAAAAATGAACTAACAGTTACTTAGAGCTCCCTGTCAGCGAGCTACAGTGCTTTGTACCATAAACAGCACAACAGAAATAATGTATAAGGGTTTCTCTGAAGGGGGCCATGCAGTATGTCGTGTGATCGCCGGCCCGGGGAGGGGTCTAAGGGGAGGGGGCGTCCCCTCCTTTTTGAAAATTTTTGAAAAATTAGGTGTCCTTAGGTGCAATCTGGTGCCACATATGCTACCTTTTGAAGTAAAATTTGTGTTTCAAAATTTGCGTATTTTAAGGAACTAAAAAAGAATTGGCATCAGTGAGGGGCCCATAGGGAGACAACCCCTCCTCTTTGAAAATTTTTGAAAAATTAGGTGTCTTTACATGTAATCTGGTGCCACATATGCTACCTTTTGAAGTAAAATTTATGTTAAAAAATTACGTAGTTTTAGGATCTAAAAAAAAATAACAAGTTGGCATCCGAACGTGATGGGGGGCCATGGCCCAATGCCTCCACCTGCGTGCCCGTGTACTTTGCTTTGGTAGCCCCTTAGATATTCACTTGCTTTAAGTCAGATGCATGCAAAGGCTCGGCTGTAGACCGCGTAAACAATAGTAAAACTATCATGTATAGATTCTGTTTAATTTTGTTTAAAAAGATTTGATTTTATTTTAAACTAAAAGAGGAACATATTTCAGAATTTAGAGACATATTATTTTAAGGTTAAATGGTCATATTATACTAAATACAAGGCGTATTTCGGTGCGAAAGAGAATCCAATCAATTGTTCAGAGAGCTGTACATGTCATTTCCTTTGACCTTACTCCCTTCAAAAAGTTTGAGTAGCTAATTTAAGAATACGTGCATGGAAAAAATTGTAACTATAGGTATTCAGCACAAATTACAGGAAATGGAGTAATTTTGAACTATTGTGAATTTGTGACAATGCATGATCTTGTTTATTGTAGGGTATAATAAGCTAGTATTAGGCATTCGTATATGAAAAACACATTATTTTTACTTGTCCAAGAAACTTTTCTTAAATATCAATCTTGATCGTTTGCAGCCTACTAGGCATACGGAAATCAAGATTTGAAGTCGCTGCCCTAGACCTCAAAATAGTAGCCCAGCGGAATTTTAATACGTAACCAGCATTTCGCCAGCCAGCGAACATCATTAAACGACGCTCTAGATGTATCGTATAAGTAAGCTTTGCATGTAGCGGTAATTTACGTTGTGGATTGTTCTTTAAAACTGTTATGCACCCAGGTGTGAAGATGCTATCCCAGCCATATACAAGGAAATGATGCTACTTTCGTTTTCTTCAGAGGAAGGTATCTTGATTGTCGAATATTTTGATAACGGCTTTGCAAAGGCAAGAGTACGTTTTACATGTTACATAAAATGAGCCTTGGTGACGCTTTCTACGGGTGATAATTACTCTTGCATTGATTAGCAAGATTTAGTGAGTTGTTTTACAATCACGCAAGGCACCCAGGCTACAACCAGGAAGGTGTTATTAGATAATACCTCCCTGCTACAACACTATGCACAATATGAATACATATCGTACGGTAATTCCCAAGTGACCAAGGAAATCTTATTTGGGATTTATCTGAGTAAAATGAGCTTGAATTAAAAGCGATTCACCTATCAAAGTAAGCCGAGGCTTAGAATTTATATGGTTGGGATTTAGCGAATTGAATTTGCTGCAGGAACATGTCGAGTGTAGGACTACGTTTAGAGAATTGGATTCTTGCTGTTGATCATACGTAGTCGTCGATGGAAATCTCCATAAATAGATCGCATAAACTAGCGTTGACGGGGGGGGGGGGCGCAAGGGGCCATGCCCTGTTCATCCCTGCCCCCAGAATGAATTACGACAGTAGAAAGTACATACGTCGGCCTGGCCTAGGCTGGCCCTAGGCACTTCGAGGGTCATGCTGTACAAATAATTAACATTTTACAGAGTAAAGAGGGTGGAGTTGGCTTGGTGGTTGAGTGTACTGCCTTGCACACTAGAGGTCCCCGGATCCAATCCCGGTGGATCCACTTGGAATTTTCCTTGTTCAGCATAGCTGTTCACAGTGATGTTGAAGGGGTTTAAATTGGCAAATTTTAATTGGGTTGGTCCGTTTCCGTTTCAGGAAGTTGTCCGATTCAGGAAGTTGTACGACTCAGGAAGTTGTTAAAGCTTTGCTCGGTTCAGCTGTTGAGCAGTGGTGCAGAGCAAGGAACCTCCACCCTCCCAGCATTTGGGAAAGTGGCTAAAGACTGGGGATACACTCACGTCCGTCGGATGGGGACGTTAAATGGCGGTCTCGGGAGCAGGATTGGGAGCGATTAGTAGCGATTAGTACACCCCTGCCTCGTTAACCTCTGTGCACTAGTCGAAAATAGAAGGTGAATCTCGCCGGTATTCATCCACGCTCATTCTGGTATAGGGTTGTTAATGAGCCAATTAGCTTCCTGACCCTCAAACGTTAAACTAAACTAAACTAACATCGTTTATCTCAATGATCGGAATGGGTTTGGTGCTAGCGAGCTAGCCTTCAGCCTTGACTGAAGAGTTCTTACATATCTATAGATTGCCTTGAACTGAGGGGTGTGGGGGCCATGGTCCCACGTCGGTGAAGGCTGCCCTACGTCGGGGAATTTTTACAGTTTCGTCGGGGAGTCTTAGTCGATACGATAAAGTATGTAATCCCCGACGGCGACAAGTCGCCCGACGGTTTACGTGTTATTTGCTCTCAAGGGCAATTTTTTGAATAAGAACCCAAAATTTTCGGCGCGCTACACGCGCCTTAAAGTCACTCCAGTTTCTTCAGTAGTTCCATTCCTCATAGCTATATAGCACAAGTACACATGTAAGCAGAGTATACATGTTATGGTCATAAATTTCATCTCATAACGCAAAGCCTAGTTGTTCTCTTGTGTGTGTCATGCCGTACGGTCAGTTGGTGAGCGACTCACGGAGCAAAGTTTGGCTGTTTCATCGGGTAGCCAAGGTGATTTTGATACGACGGATGTAATCCCCAATACGGACCAAAAACATTTTTTTGGTTCTTAATGATTACATATGCTTTGGGTAAGCCTACAAATAATTTTCAAGCGCTTCGCGAGCTTTGCAATTTCACCATTCTGAATCAAAAGAACACTATCGATCAGTGCGCAACTCTTGAAGTATTAAGTGGTATTATGCAGAATGTGCAATGCAATGCAATGGCATGGGATTGTTAGGCTCATTCATATCCTCTTCTCAAAACTCCCTCGACACAGGGGCTATCGGAACTTGGGGTCGATGGCTTGGTCCTCCGTCGAGAAAATTCTATCACCGGCCATCGTCGGTTTTCTTATTTTGGCTTTCAAAAAGGTCATTTCTGCAATAAAACCCAACTTTTTGGTTCGCTTTTCCCAATCCTCAGTTCTGTTACTTATAGCTTAAAATGGTATCCTCTCCACCTTTTCAAGTTACTTAATAATTAGAATACATGGATTTATGTAAATGACAGGAATTTCATCTCATTTCACTAAACCTACTTAATGTTCTCTTGTGTCTGTCGTGTCTAGTGACTGGGGGCCAGTGGAGTTTAATGTTGCTATGTCCGATAGGGTCCAACTGCCCTGAAAATTGACCTATATAAGCTTTAAATAAGTTCACACTCTTTCTAGTGTAGACTTACCCCCGCCCCCAAAAAATCGCACGCATCGCGCGCTTTTCAATTTCAGGTAACATTCCTGGAAAAACAGTAAATCAGCTCGGAACTGTGTTCCTCTAGTGGTTCTCATACCTTTTTAGACTACCAGCCCTTCCACCATCTTGAACTCTCCCAATATTCCCCTCCCCCTTCCCCAGGCCCCCCTCGTCCTACCATTCATAGTCTCTTTGCAATAACAACAAAAACCTGCGGAAGGCAGGCATACTGTGAAACTGGTATAGAGAGCCAAAATTTAATTCAGCCATTGTGAAGGGTGAGCTTGGTGTAACCCTTCAAACAGATTTCATACCCAAAAAAGCTTACAAAATTGTTCATTATGTAGTAGTGTATTGATACCAAATTTACCTCTTTCTTTTTCCTCCACTAATTTTGCAAAACGAGCGTTCTCACAATGGCCTCAAAGCAACCTTTTTTCTTGATTCATATATATCATATATAAATTTAAGCCCTTTTGACAAATTAAAGACGCTGCGAGCATTACGCGACTCACTGCGCAAAAGGGGCTTTTTATGGTACCGCTTGTATACAGCAATATATTTGACCTCCTCCCCAGCTCGGCTCTCGGCCTCCACATAATGTTCCTTCGTTTAGTTGATCCTTTATGTCCCCCCCCCGCCCCCGTCGAATAATCCTGGCTACGCCACTGGTCTTATAGTTTAGGTTAGTGGCATTTGGTGATTGATTGAACAGTTTATTTCTAGCAAATCAAACAGCAACACTGATTAAACTGAGCGAAAAATGAATACTAGAAAAGGAGACAATGTGCTACTAATAAATAGTTTTCCCCCATTAACTTACAAAGAGAAAGTGAACAAAGAAAAAAAAGAAGAAAAAGAAGAAGAATAAATAATACAAATAATACGAGTACACTAGATAAACTTACACACAGAGGCATTTAAATAAAGAAAAAATGGAGCTGATAAGAATTTCACTAGATATTAATCAACTGACATGATTTTCTGTGTGATTATGAACAAGCATTTTTTTGTTAACAACCGTGTTTTTTGTACATATTTTTTGAAGATTTTCAAAGTTTTGCATTCTTTCAAGCTATTATCAAGAGAATTCCACAATTTGACACCTGCGATTGATATGCAAACTTGTCGTTTCCTTGTCCAAACACAATTTTGCTTGAAATTATTTTCCGCCTAGTATTATACCAGCCATTAAAGGCTGGTAGAAAAATGTTTTGAAGATTCCCAGACAATAAAGAAATGTAAGCCTCAAACATAAAAATACCTGTCCTGAAGTTTATTACTAATTGCTGAAGTTTTAGAGTTTCAAGCTGTTGAAAAGTTGATCTGAATGGGAGGAGTAATTTGATTTGCAAAATTATTCGTAAAACCTACTTTTGTAACAAAAATAATAGAGCAATATAAAAATGGTATATGCTACCCCATACTTCAAAACAATAACTGAGTTAAGGGAAAGAAATAGCACAATACCGAATAAAGAGTGCCCTACTTTTTAAAATATGGCTTGATTTGCTTATAACAGCAATACTCTTTTAGAGAGTTTTTAGATAAATTTACTATGTGTTCTTTCCAGTTTAGATTGCAAAACACCTAAAAATTTTGTAACGTAGACTCTTTCAATAATTTTGCTGTCAGTAGTGATTTTCAAATCGGAGGAATCACAACGGTTGTTAGAGAACATATGGTTGGTTTTGTTAACATTAAGAGAAAGTTAATTTTCAGCGAACCACACACTTAGCTTATCTAACTCCTCCTTTATGAGTCTACAGAGTGTAAGAAAACCACCATTGGTGCAGAATATGTTTGTATCATCAGCAAAAATTACGAACTTTCATAAACATGGTACATTATAAATATCCTTGATGTAAAGGATGAATAATTTAGGTCCAAGGATAGATCCTTGGGGACTACACATCGTACATCTCGCCAGTGTGAGTGGCAGTTATAAACTTGTACATACTGTTACCTGTTTCACAAATAACTAGTTATCCTATTAATATGAACTTTTTTCAAATCAATGAATATTCCAATAATTGACTGTTTATCATATAATGCTGTCGTAATGTTTTCTGCTAAATCTAATAAAGCCATAGATGTAGACCTGCCAGATCCTAAACCATATTGCCTCTCCGACAGTGGAACAGCGGTTTTATAGCAGTGCTATATGACTGTGCTCCAGGGCGGATTAACATGGCCCAGGGGCCCGGTTCCTTCAAAAAAGGTTAAAATTTTCCCAAGTTCTTAAATTAGTATAAGGCCCTATTTTAATTAAATAGCCTATGTGATGTGTCAGAATCAGTGAAATTTTGTTAACTTTCGACCTCAGAAATAATTATCCCCTGTTGTGTTAACGTAATTCTGTTACTGACCTGCGGCATTCTGAAATAAAAGTAGCGACATAACTCAGGAGTATTGCTTTGAACACCTAAGACATAAATATATGTTAGACACCAGTGGCATTTTTTTCTAAAGCTCAGTGACAATGATAAGTGCTAGTCTCAAAATGTGACACATTCATTAAGTCATTACACATGAAAAAGCACAAATAATTGCACCATTTTACATACAGAGAGACTTGTTTGTCAAAAAATTTCCAAATGCTAGGGGACACCCCTCCCCTTAAACCCCAGCCAAGATCAGTTTTTATACAACTCACAATGACCTGCCCCCTTCTGCCAAAACTTCAAAGGGAATTTATGTATGGTAATACGATGCCCTATAATTGTCAACCATAAAATTTTGAAACGTCACGGTCTTAAGTGTGGCTGAACAAAAATAATTTCCCAAAGCACAAATTCAAGTTTCACTTTGTGATGATATAAAATAATGCACAAAAATGTTAAAAGTGTGTATTGAAATGGAAGAGATTGTAGGCTCATAACATTTTCACTTTCCCTTCACAAGTAGGTGAAATTTTAACTCGAACAGCTTTTTCCTCTTTCAATTAGTCTTGTTAGGATAATTTTATCGTCATTTGACCATTACAATATTCTGCTGTTTCTATGGGCGTCCGCAGGTAGGGGCAAGGGGGTCAACCCCCGAAAAAAAAAACAAGAAAAAAACTGAGAAAAAAAGAGCATCAACATTTTTATGATATCACTAGAAAATTTCCAGAACATGAGATTTCAAAATAGAAAAAGATTAGATGCAATTCACAAGGCTTAGGAATTGCCATTTTCAGCAACCTGGGAGAAATTTCGGCCAAAATTATCTTGGCGCTTTGGGTCGAACTATGGTGGCGCTACGCTTAGATAGTTTGCCTACAGGTTTCGCCCTGACACCTGGCAAATTCCTGGCTACACGTGTAAAACGTGCCAACATTTAGCAATTAAGGTCTTCTGGGAGAGAAAAATTTCCCCTGATTTGATCAATTAGAAGTTTTGCCCTCACTGATTTTTTTCAGCGGACGCCCATGACTGTTTCCTTAGACTAAAGTTAAATTTATTTCAGTGTGAGATGTTACTTACGACGCAAAAAGTGTGATATAGCCCGCATTTGTTCGAATCATCAAATAAGGATATCATCCATGCTAAATTAGGACATGAATGGGCGCAAGGTATACACTGAAGCTTGTCACCGTAAAATAAATAGGAGTCGAACGCTCTTGTCTGAAATCGGACCCAAAGGCGGAGTAGAAAGCGTATTTTATTGACCCCTAATTTTTATTTACTGCGTAAAAATGTCCATAACTTTCAGTTACTTTCCCTAAAATTTAAACGATCTGTCCCACTAAATTGTATCTAAGGACTGTCAAATATCCACAAATTTTCCCTTTCACCCCTACCACAGGACGGCGATCCGAAGGAAAGTTCAGCCCCTCCCCCAGCTGAGAAGAGCTTCCTACGCCTATGGTTGATCTCAAGATGTATGCAGGTGAAACAAATATTATTTGCGATAGTTGTTGTGTTTGAATTTTTAGTGCATGCTTACATACTTATCATTGTGAAACCTAAGTTTTGACCCGTAAGTTGTAAGTTAGGGTCTAAGGGCGAACGTCAGTCATGAATATGAACGCCATGCGGTGTCATACATCGGCTTCATATCGGGCAAATCCACACAAGTACCAGCCTTGATGTTCGCCATGCCACCAGGAAAGATAAACAAATTACTGAATAATGAAAATTTCTTAATATAAAATCCGTTCAAATCTTAGCCAAAGATAGCAACATTTAACAATTTGGCGAGCTCACATAAATGATAAGTTTTCGAATGGAAGAGTATCACACCTTCGGCTTAAGACACCCCTGCTTTATATCCAACCAAATACTAAGTAAAGGCACACCGTAATGAGAATTTTGTAACTTATAATCAGTTCAAAGCTTTGTCGGTGAGCATATCTTAGCGACTTTCGTAACAAAAATTCCTGAAGGGTTAGGGGTATATTTTAAAAAGGTGGGCACCCTCTCCCCTAAGCCTCCTCCCGTAAAGGCACCCTCTGTATGGGGTAGCAAAGGAAGGGTCCACCACTATTCTATGTGCGCTACTGATGATTACCTCAAAATATTCCCATTACAAGGTCACACCACTCTACTATCTGAGGCGAACATGGAGTAAGGGGTGGTACGATCGACAGCCTTCTACGGAACTGCCCTAGCATACGGGCCAGTTACAGCAAAAATAATGCTCAGGAACTATTTGAATTCCTTTTTATTCGGGTATAGGACAGTTATCTACGAATGTTAATGATAGTGAAAAATAACGTAAAAAACCCACATGGATGTCGGGATTTAGAAGGAGTTAACAGTGAAAAGAGGGAAATGTAATATTGACCGATTCTTATTTAAATTTTTCAGACAAGGTGGCCAGAAAAGGTATCATTTGGGGATATTTTTCAATAGACGAGATTTGAAGGTTATGGTAATTTATTGTTTTCAAAAAAGGAGGTCGAACCCCTACTTCTTTCCTTCGTCAAATGGCCTGTAAGTAATTAATTTTATGCTGGTACGGTATCAGAAGCAAAATTTGGCAACTCTTGCCTGACACTACTAAGTATGGCACTAAATTTATACGAGTTTAAACAGCAAATATTACATTTAATTTTAGGTACATTAACTAAATTTTCAGGGTGTAGGCCTACTGTTATTACCTCCTACGTGTTTCAATAGCTTTCCCACATTTTAGGCCACAGTTTGATTCCTGTAGGCTACGGGCAGTACGGCTCTATTCAATGCAAGGAATCATTTGTCCACTACCAATAGCGAAAACATAAAATTACTAAACAGGCTAGTGCGAAAAAGCCTAGATAATTTCTTTCAAAACTCAAATCCCTCCAAGACCGAATACCGAATACAAATCATTGTGGTTAAAACTCCATGCCTCTTTGATCTACCACGATTTGATGAAGAAATTTAATTTTATTTTATTTTATTTTTCGCTAAGATTCCTTTAGGTTGGATATCCGCAGGGCGAACACCAGACGTTACCACCAAATGGGTTCTGCTTCCCTTCTAGAATACTCATACATACGCGTTAGAACTGCAAAGAATATGAAAATGGCCTGATGATATTATGTACCAAAAGATAAAACATACGTGGAAATACAGCCGAGTGTTGAGATCTACTGAAATCAAGGATTTCAAAAACTCACCTGTTGCAAGTATTTCCAGACATTTCTTTTTCAGGTTTCTCTAGATCATCACGTATCTGAATAGTAACTTCGTTTGCCCATTTTATCCGTTTGTCTGTAATATTTAACTCAGCTCAGCCTTGACCAGGTTGATCACAAAAATAGCTCTCGGAATTTCCTAATTTAACAATAGGTGGTAGGACCGTGTGCAATGCGTGCAATACGGTACATAGTACGAGTTGTGTCTGAAAGTCCGCTGAATTGATTACTTCCCAGACATTATAATGAGCTGAGTACAGCCTCGTTCTGGCAGAGATGATACTGGCTCATATTCATTTTGAGTTAGTCTTCCACCTGCTAAAACTAGCTTTAACCGCGTCTACCCAACTGTGTTAAAGGAATTTTCCAGAGACCAAATTAAGTAAGTTTAAAACATGCAGAAAATTTTTCTCTTTTAGGAGGTGAAAACCGCATTTCAATAGCTTGCAGTGTTTGGAAGATACAAAGTTTAAAGAAATGAAATTTTTTTCTCAAGATAAAGTGCATTATGGGAAATCTGTGATGTCATCGCGGAACATTAATTTGACACACAATTGAATTTCTTTATGACACTAATGCCGCTGTAGGGAATATTTAGCAACTTTGTTTTGCCCTACATATGCATGGTGTAGATTTGTGATAAATCTACATGGAAACATATTCCAACATTCCAACAGTATCAAATTTCAAGAACAAACAGGACATTCAATTAGTCAATGTGCCCACTTTACATATAAATAACAATCTGTGACCTTGACGAGAACCGGAGGTATTTTTGACAAAAGTAAGCACTCTTTTATATAAGATACCTCGAGTTAGGAAAAGAGTATTGCAACGGGGTTTGGAGCAGTGGCGTACGCAGGATTTCTCTCAAGGGAGACGGGCATGCAGTCTTTTGAGTGATCGCCGGCCCGGGGGAGGGGTCTGAGGGGAGGGGTGTCCCCCACCCATCCCCTTTGAAAATTTTTAAAAATTGGGTGCTTTTACATGCAATCTGGTGCCACATATGCTGTTTTTTTAAGTAAAATTTGTGTGTACAAAATTTGCGTACTTTTAGGAACTAAAAAAAAGGGCATTAGTGATCGCCGGCCTGGGGAGGGGTGTAAGGGGAGGGTAAATGTTTGAATAATTTTTGAAAAATTAGGTGTCCTTACATGCAATCTGGTGCCATATATGCTACCTTTTGAAGTAAAATTTGTGTTAAAAAATTACGTATTTTTAGGAACTAAAAAAAGAAAAAAAGAAATTGACATCCGTGAGGGGGCCATGGGAAGACAACCCCTCCCCTTTGAAAATTTTTGAAAAAAATTGGCATCCTTACATGCAATCTGGTGCCACATATGCTACCTTTTGAAGTAAAATTTGTGTTAAAATATTACGTAGTTTTTAGGATCTAAAAAGAAATTGGCATCTGTGAGGGGGCCACGGGGAGTAAAATTTGTGTTTCATATTTGCGTATTTTTAGGAACTAAAAAATTGGCATCAGTGAGGGGGCCATGGGAAGAAAAACAAGTCCCCTTTGAAAATTTTTGAAAAATAAGTTGTCTTTACATGCAATCTGGTGCCACATATGCTACCTTTTGAAGTAA
>WURT03133759.1:0-11424 GCA_009936505.3 Holothuria glaberrima | reverse complement strand
CGAAATGGACCAAAATTAGTGTGTAAGTCAATGGGGAAATAATTACTGGTGCGCTACCTGCTTGAACAGTTTATCACTGTTTCCTGTAGCCCACAGAGCGATCTTTTGTTCAGCTCATAGACCCTTTTCACGAACGGAAACACACTATATTATTGGACAGATAATTGGTTCAGGTCGTTCTGACTACAACAAAATGCCATTGACAAAAACGGCGCTTGCAAAAACTATCCCACAACCCTTTGCAAATGCTATTTGGGAAGGGTCTATTGCCACAAAAATACAGAGGGCCGTAGCTCCTATGGGCGGAAGCCAATTAGGAAAGCCGCTACGCATACCCCATGCTTCAAGCAGGGATCCTTCCGAAGTGCTACCCAGGATGTATCATTTGGATCCAATGTAGTCGTCAACTACACCTCAGCTATATGCAACGTTCAATCTGGATCTGGTCGGTAATTTAGTTCCAAACTTTATTGATAGGATAGAAAGGAGTTTTTCGCGTAATTCTCTAGTAGGAGTTCTCAGACGGTACGAAGTCGAGGCCGAGGCATTACCTCAAGAGGCAACGCCGGCATTAAATATCGGCCTCGAGACAGGTCCGCGATATCTCCAACATTGCTGTTTTAATCAATTTAATGTTTCATTTGTCAACTTTTGTAATAAATTCTAAACAGTTAAAGGGAAAGTGCAGTCACCCCAATTGAATTATTATACATAGGCATCCCAATTCAGGACGATTCTTTTAAATCTAAGTCACGTAATATCAATTTTCTTTTATTAAAACGTTTTTAATTTATACAAACCAACCCCTTTGTTTACCTTGAGAATACCATACTTATGTTCTGAATCATAAAATACTTGCAATAGAACTGAGAAGAAATTTGTAACATTTAGTTCAACTGTCAAAGCAAGTCTGGGGCGACGGTTGATTCCCTTTAATGTGAATGTCAACGATGTGTCGTACTGTGCATGTTCATTGCCTTCATACTTAACTTGCATACTCTACAAGTGTATCTTCAAGGAACGGCTTGCCGTAATAACAAAACCTTTGTATCAAAAGATGTGAAAGACTTAAAAAAGTCAATAGGCCGTACTGTCCAGGTTTTCGTAACAGCTTCCTTTAATAATCTTTAGGCCTTGAACTTGACTGAGCAGGGTTGTTATATTGTACCAAAAATATGTAACCCTGAACTGCACTATCCTATGCGTAATCCACATGAATGCCGTACTTACATGTCGTAAAAAAACACACACACTAGGCTATAGCTTATGTTGCTGAATTTAACTTGGTCGCACATTCCTGGCTCACCAATAAACTATGTGATATCACTGAATGACAGCAAGTTCATACTGGATGTGGTTGATCCGTAATTACTGATCAGTTGTGTACTTGCTCAGTACTCAGACAAGCTCGGTTCGATGACCCAGTGCAGAAGGGTAGAAAAATTCCGCACTTTCAGTTTACTCGTTGAATAGCTTCTTGTATTTCATTATCCGTTGTAACCTTATAACACGTATTTGGAGAAATGGAGGAATAGTATTTCACACATATTCTATAGGAATGTTTTCATTTCGAAACAACTATTTCTAGAATTATTATAAGGCTGTAGTTGATGGATGAGGAGTCAGGTCATAGAAAGTAATATTTCAACAAAATGTTTGAATATAGCGAAAAATTTTTTGACTTCCAACAATAAATTCATCACGGATCTCAACTTTTCTACCAACTTCCATTCACCTGCGTATACATACCATAGACTAAGCTGTAATGTAAATAAACATACGAAGGGTTGACAATAATGCTGGAAACTTGCGGGTCACTTGCGATAATACCGAATTCTTTCATTTTATGCACGAAAGATAAACGTTTCAAGTTACAGGGACCACTGATCTATATAACTCAGTGGTAGGGACGGATCCAGGATTTCTGGAAACAGGAAGGGGGGGGGGGGCGAAAAGTGTGAACAAATAACGGTGAATATAGTAAACTGTGAAATCGGGACAAATCAAAATACGGTAGCCTAGTAGACTTAAAATGGCACTTTATAGTTATGAAATTATATAGACACAATGTTTTGACATACACTTAGAAGTTAGTGGTACAGACCAATGATTTTTTTCTTCAGTGGGTGACTCTCCGTGTGTAGCAAACATCCCATGTTTGAGTCATACAATGTTAAATTTTCAACGAAACCATTTTCATTAAACAACTTGCTTTTTTTACTTTCTTATGTTTTTTTTTTCAGAAAGTCCAATGCCTGGTTTAAAGAAGTGTTCGAATACCCAGTAAGATGAGCGATGGAATGGAACTACCTCTCTCTTCTTGGTATTCTCTTTTTGATCGAGGTGAGAAATATTTCCAGCAGTGCCATACAGTGTCCAGACAACTGCACCTGCAAGACCGGATTTAACAACGCTCTTCTCGTTGACTGTTCGCGAAGAGACCTCCGGCAGATCCCGTTGAATATAACCCTCTCGGCCAGGTCTGTGGACATTTCCGCTAACTACTTGAGCAGCGTTGAAAATGATAGCTTTCCTTTTCTCACAGGATGGAAAGAACTTTATCTCGATAAGAATGAAATTCGCACCGTTCACGCAGGTGCTTTCCAAAGGATGCCAAATCTTACAACTCTAAAACTGGAGTGTAACAACCTTACAGAAATATCGGGAGGTTACTTTCTGGGACTTTCAAATCTTCAGAGGCTTGATATATCAAATAATTCCGTCCATACGTTATCAAACGACGCTTTCTTCGGGTTAACTTCGCTTAACCTCCTAGCACTGGGAGGAAATAAACTAGAATTTATCGCTAATGGAACCTTCCAAAATTTACCACAACTTGGATACTTACATTTACAGAATAACTCACTTACTGTTTTACAGGATGGATTATTCCACGAATTAGGCTTTCTAAGTCACGTGGTTCTTAGTTATAACTCGATTTTGAACATTCACCCCCAAGCCTTTTTCGGAAACCCTCGTTTATCTCATCTAGATTTGTCACATAATAACATCTCATCAATACCTCACTTACCAAATACCAAAAATCTTAAATCGCTAAACTGTGACGACAATTTCATATCCGAGTTAACAGGAACTTCTTTAAAATATTATAAAAACCTTACAAAACTCTCTGTAAATAATAATACCGTCAATGTATTAGATTACAATATTTTTGAGTACTTACCCGAGTTACGTGATTTCTCTTGTAATGAAAACGAGTTGACGTGGCTGGATTCTCGTATCGGCGTCTACATAAACAGGACCGAGTCTGTTGATATGACAGGGAATCCTTGGAAATGTGACTTCCATCTACGATGGATAATACATTGGAGCTTTTCGGAAGATATTTTTGGCAATTGCAGCGTTCCATATAAACTCTCTGGAAAGCCGTTAACTGAACTAGTTCTCAGCGATTTTTTTATTGCACCGAGGAAAAGGTTAGCATCTCCGTCTTCTTTAAATTTTACTTCTGAAGAGGCATTATACATTGTTTGCCCAGTATTTTCGTTCCCAGCGGCTAACATTTCATGGTTTTCTATAAACAGAGATGGTAGCAATAAAACATTGAGGGGAGCGTTCTATATTGAGGGCGTCCTTGGTAAAAGTTTGAACGGAAGTCTCTTGTTCGAGAAGCCGAATAAACGGCTTGCTGGTAAATTATGGTGTTTAGCAAGGAACAATGTCGGAGAAATAGCACTTCCTATAACATTAAATTATCTAGGCCTACAAAGCACCCAGGAAGGTAAAAGGAAAGGTCAGAGTGCAACAGCGCCCTCTAATTTGGTTTCGGAAGAGCCTAAAACGAATTCAACATCGTTCATTACTTACGTTATATTGTCTGTTGGTCTCCTGATTGCAATCGTTGTGGGGTCTCTTGGTATCTTTTATTTACATAGGAAGATTTTTACAAGACGATTAGTTATCGCACCTTCTATATCAGGAGGCATTACAGAGCAACAAGAAGAAACAAGTTATAGTTACCAAATTAAAGATAAACTCTAGTGTTTGTAGCCATGCCATTTTACATGTGAAGTGCCAATTTGGCCAATTAAAGGTAAACTCTCGTGATGTGACATCATCCCAAAATATAGTTTTGATCGGTCACAGTACTACAGCAGAAAGTAACAAAATGCACCTCTAAGTGAGCATCACTTTGACGGGTCTACGTCACGCACAGATAATAACTCATGCCTTGAAGGACAGTTTACGACGCTACGCGACCACGAATGTGTGAAAAGCATGTGGCTTATATATGAATTACAACTTCACGTCGATCGGATGGTTAAACAACTCAACAATTGAGATAAAATCTGATTTATTTTGAAATTTCAGTTAAAAAAAAAACACATGAGATTACTGTTTGAAACCCACCCTACTTTGACCTAGCTGCGAATCGAACCGCAACCACCCGGCTGCTAAGCGTCATCGCTTTAAATACAATCGCCGTTGTCTACTTGGCCACAACACCTGTTGCGATATCAATGAGATGTTTTGTACTACACACGAGTGTTACTCAATAGAGATGCAACTCATTCTGATTCTCAACTTACAACAGACAGTCGATTTATTGAATGGGTTGACATAACGTAGGCGCAGGAAGCTGTTTTCAGGTGGGGGTCGAATATTTCAGACCGTTGTCACGGGGAAGTCCAAGGGAAACCCACCCCCTTTGGAAAAACGTTAACACTTGACGATCAGAAGATGTAGTTTGATGCCACATTTTGTGCATATCTGAACTGCATTTATTGAGCAAGCTTGACAAATTTCGCAGAGGGGCGTATAGGTTATGGAGTTTTCCTCCTTGAAAAGTGGAGGGGGAAGCATACATTAGCTCCACAGCCCCTCCCGTCTCCCATGCCTGTGTGGCAAAATATCGTTGTCAGATGAAGTATGGGATCAAAGTCGGTATATTTTTTAGGAGAATTTGACCATGTGGGAAAAAAATATTTTGATTCTTATTCGAAATCCTCACAAATCGGCCAATAGCGGGTTGTTGACGACTTTGCCTTAATCAGTTAATCTTTGGGCTAGATGTAGTTGTTCACGATGTACCTCTGAATAAGACCACACTATTGGAGAAGATCTTCTCCACGTGGACCCTTTTTTCTCAATAAGTGATGGTCCTTGGATAGAGTGAATATTTTATTAATAACCATTAGACCAGAATGCGAATGATTAATTGATCCGCCATTAAACTCAATCTAGTTTCTCTAAAAAAGGTAAAGAACCTTCTACCCCGCGAGGCGGGCGTGTGTTTGGTCACACCATTACCATCATGCCTTCCCAAACATGATCAAAGTACATGCTGTATACCCTGCTGCGTAGGCAAAAACTTCTTTTGAACATCATGTAACTCCAATCGTAATCATGCGTATAATACTATTGTTGCGTTACCCACTAGCTCTTCAACTTCGCAATTTTATGGACAATCAAGTTTTGTAGCAGAGTTACTAAAATTCATTTTTTGATAAAATTCTAAATTTTTTATTTACCTGTCGCGTTGATATAACCCCGGGGGTACAGTTTCCCTTTAAAAGGACCATTATACATCTGTGATGCCGGCAATTTGCATATCTTTAAAACCATGATTTAGAGATATAATGATAGGCAACTCAAAATTATGAAGATGGCATATTTCATTTTCTGAAAATCACTGCTTTGTATAAATCATAATACATTTGGGTGCAAAGGAGTACTCATACTCCTCAATATAGCGCTATAAAGCTCATTCTTACTATTCATACTCATCAGTATAGCGCTGTAAAGCTATGCAAGTTGAACACTGTTCAACTCTGACGGAGCTATGTTCGTGATTGGTCAGGAGGAGCCAGGGATGACCATATATGGTTCTTATAGTTTATAGTGTGTGAGAATGTTGAAGTGCGAACCAGTCTTACTTGTTTCAGTGAACATTGCATTTGCAGGCAAGGTCTACTATCATGATAACCACAGCTACAAAATGAGCTTAAAACTATATCATTAACAAGGAGGTTTTTGGTCGACAAGAACACTGGCCGGCTTCTGTAGGCTATATTAAAAAATGTACAGTAATTGCCTACTTTTAACCTATAACTTTTACCTGCATACAAAAGTTGAGTAACTCAAAGGCGTCTTAAATATTTCAAAATTTTCAAAGCAAGAATTCAGTCGATCTCTCTCATTGTATAGTATTTTCGTTTTGTACTTAGTCTCTATACTGCTCAAAGTGTGTCGTTAACTCGGATGGAAAGCGCTAATAGTTGTAACCTGCCGCATAATGATCTATGGGGGTTATCAAGGACGCAGGTTTTGGTTTTTTAATAATTGCACATAAAGACGGATGCAACTCTCTGATAAAACTAAGCCTCTGTGTGTTGAACCAGGGAGGTGTTTCTTTGACAAAGTAACAAAGTAACACCTCCCTGGTTGAACTCAGTGCAGGATGACCCGTGATCAAGCCATATATTGCGTTGTAGGCTTTGAGTCTTTGTACATGCAACTAAAGGTGAGGAAGGCTGAAGTAACTTTTTGAGGGTCTTAATACAGCTTACACATATTTCAATACTGTGTTTGTTCTCAGACCGTGATATTTCAACTTTTTCAATGCCTGTTGTCATCATTATCGACCAAACCTTCGTGTAACCAAGATCTAGTGTCCTTTAAATTGCCTATCTATTACTGAAAATCGTGCCATCTTGCAAGTTTTCGATATTGTTCCAAAGTTTGATGTTTGCATAATAAAAGTGTCGTAAAGGTCCGTCCATGCCAACTAAATTCCCACGCTTACATTTTGTAACAGCTTCGATGAGTGATTGATATCGAAATCTCTGAATTCTAAGCTGAGAAAGAAAGGTTCTTTTCTTAGGCGTTGTAAAGCATGCTATAATGGTATGGTATTCCCTCATAACAGGGGGTTGTCACACAGAGTAGTAGCTCCGGGATGGCTCCCTGCTTAAAGTATATGAAAAATTTAGAATACCAAGCTCAATCAGGAAACCGTATTTTATGTAATAATTAGTCTCGTGTATATAAATACATACGGTTACAGCTGGGAATCGAAGCATAGTCAAATGTGCCCCGCATTATGCCTATATATATATATATATATATATATATATAATTTGTTTACTGTAAACAAATTCTTTTAGGTTTACTTTATATACATATATATATATATAAAGTAAACCTAAAAGAATTTGTTTACAGTAAAAAAAAATGTTCTATTTAGAATGTTTCAAGCCAGCATTTGAACATGTCTGCATTTGAATATGTTTACTGTACAGCAAATTGAAGAGCTTGTATTTTCCTATTAAATAAATAAAGCTACTTCTGTTTGCGTTGTGTTATTTTCTTCATTCTTTGGCGAGGAGGGGATTTTACGATGATGAACTGTCGGAAACCCGTCATTGTGGCCAACTATCCATTGAAACAGAGGAGAAACAGAAGAATGTGTGGCAAACCGGTGGAGGATCGGAGTTGAGTAGTGTAGTAGTCAAAAGACCCACGTTGGAAACTACGAAAAAGTCTGATGGGTAGGCCAATCTTTGGGGAGTGCAACCAAAATCTTTTCTTGGCGAAGCATGGCAGGGGCAAACGGTGCCTTAATTAAAGCTGTTTACGTCTGTGGTAGCAAATAATAATATGGTTGTCCACTCGGCGAAGAATTGCTTGCGAGCTCTTGCCATTAGCCTTGCAACCTCCTGCGACTCCAATAAGTCGTCCGGTAGGAGAGTAACAAAAGCTCGCTCGCAAGCCGTGATCGCAAGAGCTCGCAAGGTTTTAAACATGTTTAAAAATATTGCGATCTTCGCAGGAGGTCGTAAGTTGGTGGCATGGTGTACAGCTAGGTGCTAACTGCACGACTATTTTCCACGGTTTCAAACGATTTTAAATGACTTCTTCACACGACTTGGAAATCGCGAACATTCGCGGGAGAAACGTACGATGTTCTGCGATATGCTGCGACTTACAACTTTTCACGATTTAGGGAGCACACTGCACTGTTCTTTGAGGGAATTATTTGCAACACCTGAGGATTCGAGCTCGGTGAACTACATGGTTGGGATGTTTTCCGGCTTCGCGTGCTTATTCACAATGGATGTTATCACCGTGCTCCTGGGAAAAACCCCACGATGACGCCCTTATCGACTACCGCAGATATTCAGATTGATCCATTGCAGTGGCGGCCAAATGTTGATGCAAGTAACCTTACCTTGCGAAAGCGCAAAAGAATGAGGGAGAGACGACGCAACGTCGAAGTTGGTGGCCCTAGCCATGTTTAGCCAAGTTTTAAGCCACTATGAAAGCTTGAGGAGTGTAGGCCTACTGGCCGAAGAAGATATTCCAGAGTATCCCGCTTTCCAATTAAACAGTGTGGGCTGAATAGTTCAGGAAGCTGCTTGGAAATGTTCGACGACTGATCCAGAAATATCCGTTAGAGGCATTTGATTTTACCAGCAGTACGGTTGGCTCTAACATTGAGACACCTTGCAACTCGTATCTTATAATGAGCACATTTTCAAGTTATTACGAGTATCAGACTTCATTGTATCAAACAATTCGATAACATCCGAGTTTTTTTTTTGTTAAACTGTGAGATCACATGCATGTTAAAGTTACTATTTTCGTTCCATTCACAGAGAAATAAGCGCCACTCCGCAGGTTCAAAGCCACGTAAACCCAATACCTAAGAACAAGGCTTCTAAAGCAAGCTTTAAAAGCACTTGGATTTTGTTTTGAGTACATTCGCATCAATTCAGTTTGTTTCCCAACTTTCTTGCCTATGAGAGGACACCAAATCTAAAAGATTTACTTGTGTAATCACGTTTTACTGCAGGGTCGGACGAAACAGGAGGGTACGATGATACTTAACTGTATGCGCTTATAGCTGCATTATAAATCTTATGACGAACCCAGCCAATGTTTTAAAGGCTACTACTGATGAAGTTCCGGCGTAAAGGCTAAGATAACAGCAACCGGTCCAGTGGTTTTAATAAAAACCACCCAGATGTTTGAGAACGACTAATATACCTCTAAAAGAGTGGAATTCCTCAAAGTTTTGCTTCTATCATGTGTAACATAATCGGGCATTTTCCCCTAAAAATATAAGAGTTCACCGACTTGGTAAAAGCCGCCTGTCACACTCTAGCGCATCCTACAAGCGTATGTGTGCGTATGAGAAAAATTGGTCATACGGTGTCATACACTGATATACGCTTGGGGTAGGTACTACCTATCATTCATACCCTTCCAGCTCAAAATTTCAATGTTCATGGTATAGAAACTTGAAAATACCATAAATGAGCACATTGTGAGCTTTAACCAGAGGGTGGCATGTCCAGGTTGAAAATATTTACAAGGATCTAGGGAGCGGGGAAGTAGCCCGAATTATATAGTGTGTAAGCCAATGGAACAATAATTAGTGGTACGCTACCTTGAGGGGGAGGGGTGACCTCAGTTTTGACGAATGCCGAGTACAGCGGCCCTTGGAAGAGTGGAATAACGTACCTTCAATCCACTGTGCCCCAACACCTCCCCAACCGTGACCTACCTCCCTTGATTCGCGCTTGAATGCGAAAAATTTCGTCGACAGGTTAAAAGTTACCACATCGTGGCGGCAAAGATTTTGGAAAGATGTCTCAGCAATTATTTAAACTCCAAAAAGCGCGCGTACCAGCAATCATTCTTCAATTGATTTGCGTAGGCCTTCTTGATTTGGGTCCGTTTGAACGCCTTTATAAAATTGTAGCATGTCAAATTCACAAGTAAGTAAAGTTGGAGGATTTGTGCTCTCGAGACCAAGGAAACGCAGACAGTCAAGAAGGCTGATGGTCGTCAGCACAGTGGTATACGTGACACCAGATGGGGGTTTGAACTATGTCCCTTGTCGAGAAAGTATCCCCCACGGTCGGGTAAATTTTCCAGTGTAGTCGGGAAACGATAAAATATCAAGTAGCCCACAAACAACCATTCGCCTTTTTACTCGACAAGAGGGCGGATCCCAGAATGTTCCAATTTCACGACTCAAAAGCCAAAATGCTGGCCGAAAATTTTAATTTTTGCTGTGGACAACCTTTCGGCAACCCGTTGTCTTGCCAGGTCTTCAGGCTACAGTACCACGCAGGAAAGCTTGGGCCTCGCCTGTCGCACAAATTCTGGCGCTACCCCAACGTCAGGATTACACGGCATTTTTAACTTGTGTACCTACAATCCGGCCTAAATGTTTTCAGAAGAAATTGGAAAATTATGCGACCGAGAAGACAATGGCTTCCGTGCTTCCCCTGACTGCCCACCCCACCCCATCCTATTGATGTCATTTATAGGGCAAACTACAAAACATTTACGCGCCATGCTGTAAACATTAACAGGCAAATTTTGTGGAAACAACATCATTTGGGCGTATTTCAGGCAATATAAAATACGGTACTTATAGTTCGGGTGAAAAGGAATTTTTGCTCCAGCTCCCTCCCCTACCAACCACCCGGCAAATTCTACTTGCATCATGTCACACAGCTTCACACGAGAGTATTAGTATTAATTACAATGCTCCAGTTTCCCAATATTGCCATGTCTCAGTTGGTAAGGCCTTCATATTGAAAATATAACGTTAAATGGGTGAGCCAGTGGGCTCGCCATCCAAGAAAAGAGGGGAAAAAGGCCTACTACTAAGTCTTCTTAGTCCGTGAGTTCGAGTCCTTTCGGGTACTTCACAGAGGGTGTTTTTTTTTGTTTTTTTTGTTTTTTTTTTTGTTTTTTGAGGTTTCTTTGCGGTTTTGAAGTCGTGGAACCGTCGGCTGTTTGCGACAGCTTTCTCTTTTATGTCTTTCTTGTTCTAGTTTTTATCCACTCCTCTGCGTTTCCAGTTTTTTGTTTTTAATTACGCTTCGAGTAGTTAATCATATCTTACTGAAAAATTCCAAATCAGGTCACTTTACACGTAGTATACATTATCAAGTCGCGTAAGCCACCCCCAAACTTGTTGCCGAGAGCTCTGTCATCATTGATACCAAATTTGCCTATCTTACAGAAGGAACTCTTGTTTTCAACTGAAAGCAGGTGAAATGAATATTTATGATAAAGTACCAACCTCAAAATATTTTTTCTATAGCAATTGTTGATTAATACTCTTAGGGTTAGCGGCTCAGCGCTGGTTTCTTACATAATACCCTACGTTTGGCTAAATGTAGCTGGCTCAATGTTGGTTAAATACATAATGACCAACGGTTGGTTTCATGAAAGTCGTTCCATGTATGTTAAATGTAAATCATCCAACAGTTAGCTACTTAAAGTCGGTTAAATGTTGATTAAATGCATTGTGCCCTTGAGTACAGTTTAAGCCAATAAATAACAACATATCATAACATAACAAGTTTAAAGCCATACACTCGTCACCCCAAAGTATATTTTTAGTGTAGGGGTATCAAAATTCTCAGTTGGTTACTGCTC
>WURT03133749.1:0-11424 GCA_009936505.3 Holothuria glaberrima | reverse complement strand
ATTTACGTGGAAGCAATTGAACATATCAATACCACTGCCATCTGGCAATTTTCACAGGCGTCACGTTACATTTTACAAACGGGGGAGGGGGGGGGTTTGCCCAACTCCATTCTTTAAAGGGGGCGATGAGCTGAAAAAGGCCGGGAACCACCGTGTTATCCGATTGCAATTCGGTGCGAAGACGGGTGAGGGGGGCAATTCAGTCGCTCAAGTGAAAGCATGATTCGCTGGGAAGGGAGATTTGTCCGAACCTCTGAACCCCCTTACAAGTAAACTACATGTTCTTCAAAGCATATGCCATGGCGGCAAAACGTTTAGCGCAAGGTGTGGTCTAAAAGTGCGGAGTGAAACTACTACTTCTTCGGTCCATACGCGCGAGTAGGAAGCTTTTCTCAGCCGAGTGGGGGACGTTTCATACCCCTTCCCTTTTGGGAAAAACTTGAAGGCCATTCGATACAACATATGGTGCTACATTGTGGTACTTTTGAAGTAGGCCTACATCAATGGAAAATTTTGTTATTTTATTGAAAAAGTTTGGTAAATTTTACAGAGTGGACAAATAAGAGGTTGGGTCCCTGAAAAACGGATGGAAGCTTTCTTACCTCCCCCCCGCTTCCTACGCTAATTCTTCAGTCCTTTATTTTGAAACGACCTCAAACTACAAACCTGCGGAACTACATCTGTACTACTAATCGCCGCTGGTATGGGTTTTACGATTAACAGGTCTGTTAGCTATCGGTGTTGTATTCTAGGTCAGTTCGTTGTAGCTCCATGATCAGGTTGTCTCAGCATGGCTTCCTGCTTACTAGGTATTTTGAATAAGTAATTTACAGAGATTTGAGGTTGTTACCTTGTCTAAAGATGGTAACACTGCAAAATTGGGGAATCCAGTCCGAATCGAGTCCCGCTTTTTTTTGGGGGGGGGGGGACTTGCGACTTACTTGAGACTTCGGTTTAAAAGACTTGGTACTTGACTTGAGACTTGCCTAAAAAGTTAGTAAGGACGTGCTACTTGACTTGAGACTTGACATCTCTGGCTTGCAACTTGACTTAGAACTTGGAGGTGAAGACTTGTTGACATCTCTGGGTAACAGTGTTAATGTAGACCGGGAAGTGAAGGCATTCGTAAGTTGGATATCAAGTGTACTGTGTGTGGAATGCATAGATTCTTACCTTTAAAACAGTCACAGCTGTCGTCCGGTAAGAATTTGTCAGTTCATTTCTTATTTCTCATATTATGTACTTTACGCGCCTTTTTATTTTTTCATCCGGAAAAATATGCATCGATACGGACAATTCAAAAATCATTCCGACTCGCCTCCATCAGAGGTATGCTTTGAATAGTGCCAATAAGTAAAAGCGCTATTGGAGTTTGCGTTGTTGACGTGAATCGTGTTGCTGCTTCCGTTTACATCGTCGTTTATAGTATTTGATTGCAACAGCGCCATTGACTGCCTTCACGTTGTTAACTTGATATAACATGGTTACTTACATTTAGCCTGTTGAACGCGAAAAGGTCGCTAACGATATTCAGCTTGCTATTGAAACGGATCACGCCGTTGTTTAACCTCTTGCTGTACGCGGCTTCTTCTTATCACGCCGTTGTTAACCACCCTCACCGCAGTGCTACTTAAAGTTACGCCGTTGTTACCAATATTTACCACGTTGTTACTTGAATTCACGCCGTTTTTACCAAAATTTACCACCTTGTTGTTGATAATCAAGCCGTTATTACCTCAATGTACATCGCTGTTACTAACTAGGACGCCATTATTGACGAACTTTGCGTAATTTGCGTTCCATACCCAATCCCCCTCCATTGCCGGGGTGGTGGCGCGAGAAATTTAGGAAAGAGTAGCCCGTAGGTTTTAAAGTTTCCTTACGGCATGATCATTTTCTTTAAGCCATGTTTCCGTTATAGCAAAAACATCGAGATTTTTGTTTGTCAGTGCAGTTTTGAGCCGTCCATGTAATCTGTATTATATCCCTTTATATCACTCTCCACACAAACCTATTTCGCTCATCTAATTAACCAGCTTTTGTAGTTTAGTGAAGTGCACCGGCTCTTCTCGTGGCTTGTTGTGGTTGGAATTTTTCGCTGCGCTACGACAGTGTTAAATAAACTAATTAGTTATTTAAAGTACAATTTTCGAATCTTTATGGTGTCCAAATGTTAGTTCCATGGTTATCCTCATTCTCATCATCTGTTTGTCTCAAAAATTATTGGAAAAAATCTTTCCCTTCTTTTCTTGAACAAAGGTTGATTTCCTATCGGTCAGCATTTCACCTTCATCTTATTGACAAATTCTGTAGTATATAGGCCTAAAGAAGCACACTGCAGTCTGGCTATGAAATAAAATTACCTAAACGGGCTATTAATCCTGTCAACATGCCTCAGAGGGCTTTATGGGCTTTTCACGGGCATAGGCTAAGAGATGAGGGGCTGTTAGCTGATTGTGCATTTCTAATAGGTACGTCCTTCAATACAGGACCACAAGGGTACCGTGAACAGGTTTAATGTCGCCTACGTGGGCAAGTCCCTCCGACGTGATGGTTGCAAGGGCCTCTTGGCTATCCCAGTTTTTTGCCCATAAGGGCCCCATGTGAGGGTGTTCATTGGTTTAGAGGTCCGATTACATTCGAAGGGTCCTTACATGAGTCCATTATGGAGATTGTAATTTGTGAAAATTTCAGCTGTGCAAAAAGTTGTATCACACCCAAACTTAGGGGTAAATTGCTACGAATGACACTTTCCCTGTGGCTACTAGCTTTAATGCCTCTTCACAGCTCACGTGGCTAAGATTTGATTACGAATACAAAATGAGGATGAGAGTCAAATGAGAGAGAAATATTGTTTCTCATATTTTGTTTGCATTCCTACCGCACCTGGAACACCTCCCTAAATGTAAGGGTCAAAGCAAGGCAATGTTTCAAAAATTAAACTTTTAATGGTCAGTTTAGGACTTGATAAATTCGTATTGAAACATTGGTTTTCACAACTAATCTAAATTTCTGATGAAATTATTATCTTAGGTAAAGCATGTAAAATTTTAATACTACGTTGAGACAATAAAACACACAACACTTTGACATCTTACATGTTCCTCAACGAACTTTGTTCTTTTCCTAAGGTTAAATGGGTATAATTTACAAGTGATTTTAGACTATATCTATTAATTTGAAGCGAAATGCTTATTTTCATTGCAAGCACTGAAATTCTGTTCATATTTTTTTGTGACTTAATGACAGATATTCGTCACCTCAGGTATGTATTTCACTTTGAGGAAAGCAAGTCTCAATCGGTGACTACTCTTTGATTGACATCAGAGTTACAAAATGTAAAAGATGCAGAGTAGCTCATATTACTCAGCATGCACAGGGACTGCTTTGATTACACATTAGGACCTTGTATGCTCACTAGGATATGGCCTTATTTGTTTGTGTCTACAAAGCAGAAGCTAAAGACAACTATCGGTGGGGCTAGCCTAGAAGTAACTTACTTTGGAGAACTGTAACTGTCTGGTTTGAGGAGATTTTCCTTTAAAAAGCCTGGGAAATGTAGTTATTAATTTTGCATTTCTAACTCAATTCTTCTAGTTTAAATGTCAAACGAAACTATACAGCTTCAGATTTCAAAACAAAATTCGCTTTATCCTGGGGGAAAATCTTCCAAAAAAAAAGGGGGGGGGTCCAGCAAGCTATTAATGTGTGTAACACATTTATTGTAGTAGATTGTACTAAAAGCAACATACTCATGTGTAAGACAAATCAGAACCATTTGGAATGGTGAAATGACCCTTTAAGTTACAATCCATCCTGCACTTGGGTGTATTGACTTGATTGTGTTTTGTAATGTCCTGGTGTGATCACGTAATTGTAGTATAAGTCTAGTAAAGATCAAATACTTTAATATTCTGTTTCACCTACAGGACCTTCAAAATTAAGTTAGGGAGTAGGCATAGTTTAATTTCTTGCTGCTGACGCTCAAAATTTTTTTTAATGTGTTGAGTCTTGAAGAGTAAACTATTTCACAAGCAAGTACAGCCTAATGTTTACAAATCAAGCCAGGATAAATATACAAGGATAGGAAGGAAAACTGAGACGATATGAACCTTGGAGACTCTCAAGTAAACTGATGAAACTAACAAAATGAGTACCGTAAGTGAAATCCATAATTCATTTACAAATTAAAGCTATTTCGTCCAAAGATATTATAGTCGCCGTTGTTCGCGGATACTCCGATTTTCGTACTCCGAAAACTAGGCGTCGTTAATACCGGTAGCTGTAAAAGTATGTTGCGTTGACCACAGCATAGTACACAAAAGACATAGTTGCTATAACTATTCCGCAGGTGAGAGTAGCAATGGACCACTTCTTAGCGTTTTCTGAGGCCTGCTGCGCCAATGTGTAGTCCCCACGGTAATTCAAACTTCGTACCTTTATAGAAAAAGATATGATATGTTTCATTAAAGAGGAGCAAAATGACTTTTTTTACCCATCATATTATTACAGAGTTTGCGTCTTTTAGATAAAAAGATCTTCTGTCTGTCTTATGATAAATTAGATTGCAAATGTGTGTCATCGAAAGACTAGCACTTAAAGTTATGTGTTTCTATATCTTATTAACTACATTCTTAAACAAAGGAAAATAGTTAATAGATACTGCAACAGTTTGCAATGTTAACGGAAGTCGTTAGTTGTTCAAGAACATGCGTGGTACGTTAGGCCGTACATTGTCTCCATGAACAATTTCAGCCTGGTTTTACAACATCAGATACTTTAAACTGGTTTTTGAAATGAAGATGTTATTATGGTATTTCAAATAGTCCGAATTAGGTCCTTGTCAGGACCTCTCTGCCAACCACTACACTGCTCTTATTTATCCATCAACTTTAATTAAAGGTCGTGTGACATGCCACCAAAAAGACTTTATTTTCACTTGTCAGTTGAAGAACTAAGTCCTCCAATGAAATATCCATTGGAACCATTTCAATATCTTTTACCGTTTTCAAAATATACGTCTTCAAAGTTCGATGGTTCCCGAAAAAACACATTGCCTATGCAAAAATAATGATGTGGAGTGTTCCACAGTGTTAAGATTTCTTTTGTTAACCCTATATAAATTATCTCTAAATTACTGATCAGATAGATTACAGTTTGTTGAGTGATATCAATGTTCCTGAAGGAAAGAATTTTGTCTTTCATAAAATACCCCTCAGGGGATAACAATGCTACCAGTGTCCTTGAAATTAAGGCTGAAAAAATAAAGGCTAACATGAGCCATGTATGGTATGTCCATCTTTCGACATCACATATTTACATATTTTGCTCATATTTATTCATTATACAAGTGTGAAATAGAAATTAACCTGTAAAATGGTCAATATTTGATGGATTTTAATAGGAATTGCGGCTATTTTGTGGATATTTAATGTTTTTACATCAAATATCCAACCATGTCATTTTCATGTCACACAACCTTTAAATACGAAAGAACGTGTACGTTATACCATATCACAGAAGTCCCTGGTTCTCGTAGACAACCAGTTGAAACAAAAACTCTAAAACCAATTGGTTCAAACTTGAATCGACCGAGGTCGGAGGGGCAACTGACCCGAATCTAGTCAAATATTTCACTAGGTTTGGTTAAAAGCTGAACCAAATTGGGTCGATTTGGAACCAATTTAATTACAACCAGATTCCGGTTCAGTTGTCCCTCCTACCCCTGTCGGTTCAAATTTGAACTGTCTGTCCTTAGAGTAAAGAGTGTTTGCAATGGACACATTTCACGTATTTGTAACATGCCATAACATCGGAGGCACACGCACAAAACATGTACATGTTTGCACACTGCAACAATGTATGAACATTACAGCATCTACAGTGCATGTTGCACGCCCAGATGTAGTAACACTTCGTGACTTCCCTCAGGCTTAAGTCACTTTGCGTACATGTGAACATCTGAAATTAGTTGCCACTAATGTTATTTGCATTATCACCTAACAATACTTTATATCTTTAGTCTTTCGTGTTCACTGATAGATTTTTTACCCCTTCTTGTTAAGTTAAATTTCTGTCCAGGCTGTTGTAATTCACGTCTGTTGAAAACAATTTCCTTAAATTCAAAATTTTTTGTTAATTCTGTCAACTTTACCCCATATATTACCCTGTACACGTATACTTTTGCTGTTATAAATACAAATATATGAAATGAATATGGAAATATTTTAGCGTTGCCATTGGAAACATATGGGTGATATGGGAGACATGGGAATGTAAGATATGCAGAAACGTAAAAGTTTAACCAGAAATAGATTATTATTCTTTTAATTTACTAGACAATTATGCTACCATGGAATGGCATTAAAAAAGTCAAATTCATTCACTTCTAGAGCTTTGATGATAGCGACAATTCCAAGAGGCCAACAGCAGAAGATAGTCACCAAAATAGCGAAAATCAGATAATCATTGGCCGGGGTTTGACAGTCCCTGATAACCATTGGTGCAATTGGAACCTTAAACAGAGAATAGAAGGTGTTTTTAGATATAGACATTCCTGAATCCATTGAATCTGAAACTTCTTAAAGCAGGTTATGCAGAAGTGCAACATTCAAAATATTAAACAACTTTTAACATAACAGTTAATGAGAATAATCCGATCTTGTCTTAAGCTACTTAAAGGGCATAATGGCATCACCTCAAAAACATCACTTAAACTCACCAAACGGTTTTTTACTGTCAAATTCATCCATAATGAACAAAACTTAAATCAGACATTTGCCGTTTGACAAACTTGCAGTTTAACCCTCTCAATGTAACATAGAATGTGCAGAATAAGAAAATTAAAAAAGTTGGTAAGTTGAAGGAAACTGTAACTCATTAAAAATATAGACTTTAGTATGGTATAGTGTCTTTTTAATTACATCTGATAATGGGCTTCTACAGATTGAGAAAAGAGGGCATATGTCCACCCCACCTCTGAAAGGGTGAGATATATTGTCCCCCGCCCTTTATCCAGAACCAAATTATAAACATATAAGTCATTTACTCGATACTATGTATAGCTTAAATTTTGCTTATCGAAAAATCATACTCAAAAATGTAAAAAACAGCCATTTTCAATCATAGTCGTTTGATAGTCCAGTAATTGAAGGGTTGTCCTTGATGCAGTTTGTGTGCGTACTCGCAGACAAAGGAGCGGTTGAGGTGTAATGCTTCAGGGGAATAAGATGTGGGCCGCGCAGGCGAACAGAGGTATTAAGAGAGTTATTGTATTCTAATCAAGGTCATTTCACCTTCCCTTCCATTTTTTCAAGCCTTTATTTTTGAGTTATTCTTTTCTGTGTAAAAATCTGGCTCCGTACAGTATGATTACGGTAGACTAATGTGACATTTTTTGTCTAAAGCCATTAAGTATTACACATGCTATAAGTTTAAAAGATAAATTTCAAGGGCGTTGTTAACATTTTCTTAGCTTCTTCCTTCATGTTTAAATGTTCATGAAATGAAAGTTTTGGGTGAAACAATATTAAAATTGCAACTGCGATATCGGTCACGAACAACAGCCAAAATATTTTGTCCCTATTTCTGGCTTTTAATTTCAAGGCATTATACATCCTATGCATATCACGTCACAGAACTGGAAGTGCGCTCTTGGATAAAGGCAGACGAATATCATTGCAACTAACACCAATAATTGCACACAGCTGGTTTGTGTTCCGGTGAAAAACGTGCGTAAGCTTACGACGCACGCGTGAGAAATTTGCATCGTGCGTTTAGTGTGCTTCTTCGTTTGCTTCCAAAATGACGTGGCGTGACGCCAATGCATACTTATTTACAGGTGCTCAGTAAAGGTTACAAGGGTCTTGTTGCCTTTGTTGGGCTTGACTTAAATAGCCTTTGATCTTAATATGGAAACGGGGAGGAAGAGTACCGTGTCTTTTTTGAGTCCCTTTATTTTACATAAATTAAAATAGGTAAGTATAGAACTCCAAAATATCACAAGTATTGGCTGCCTTATAAGCCTTTTAAAAACTTAAGTGAAATAGCCCTTTCAGCTGCAGCAAAATTTATCGAAAGAGCATCGGACTTCTAACATTGCATTTTCCTTTCCTTAATTTTAGATTTTGTGTGCTCCTTTGATCGTAGAAAAGATATAAATGGTAACTAATAAGCTTACTTGTTGAGGTGGATACCCTTGCTCGGGTGGTGGATACCCTTGCTGAGGCGGTGGATATCCTTGCTGAGGTGGTGGATATCCTTGCTGAGGCGGTGGATATCCTTGCTGAGGCGGGTATCCTTGCTGTGGTGGCAGAAAAGCTTGTTGGACTGGATATCCTTGCTGAGGCGGAAGGTTTTGGGGATGTCCCTGTTGTGGTGATGGGACGTGTTGTTGTGGTGGACAATCCTGCTCTAGTGGGTATCCTTTATCTTTTAAACAAAAAGTAAACACCGTGGTTATTATACAAAACTACCAGGGATCGATGCAAATACTATAGCATTCCCGTCGAAATCTATTCCTGTAAAATGTAGTAGTCCTCTTCCACAATTTTCTAACTGTTCTATTGACGAGTGGTTAGATGAAAGCAGGCTGGGATGTAAAGTAATTATTATATTGAGGGGCTATGAGAAAGGTAATACGCTGAAATGTCTCACCTAGATGGCAGGTTATTTCCTTCAATAAGAATATATTTTTCACCGTTCTGTTAGCAGCATAATTGATTAAAGAGTGTCTGCCACTTTGACTAAAATCACGTTTTAATTCAAATTTCTCCTACTGCACGTTGGTGGAAAAATCCTTATAATATGTTTAGTTGTATTGCCCGAAGTCAGTTGGAGGGTCAATAATTTAAAAATTTGAAAAGATGTCCTATTTCTGTAAGTTTTACTGTGAAAAGGTAACGACCAATAATACAACATTCAGTGATTTCAACCTGAACTTCCATTTGCAAATCTTAGCTGGGTGCCTGGTGTATTAATACCTATCTGCCGAGGAGGTTCATAAGTAACGAAAAGTAGGGTGACAGGTGACGTGTAGCCAAAATAAGAAACTTTGTACCTAACAGTAACAGAATTAGGCCTCAATTGGAACCCTTCACAACTGCTACCGTCCAGAAGATATACCGCTACCAAGCTGGTCCGTAGCCAGACAAGGTACTGAAGGGGAGGCGAAATTTTTTTCAGGCGGCCAGTGTGAAAAATGTGTTAAGGTAAAAGCAACCTGAAACTTACTAGGGGGCTTCGCCTCCTTGCCCCCCCCCCACCCTGGCTACGGGCCTGCTACAAAGTCTGACAATTTGTGACCGCCAGTATGCAGACATGATGACGTGGGGCGTTGCAGGCCATAGCGTATGCAAGGTAAATTTCTTTTGTTTTCCTTTGTAAATCCTGTTTTAAGCACTCCTCAGATAGTTTACACTTTGGAGAGTGATATCGATATTTCCCAGGTAGTCAACTTTTGTTTCCAAAATTTATCTCTCAAGATATATCAGTCTTAAAATATCCTTGAAATGATAGTGGAAAAAGACACAGGATAAATTACAAATATCTAATTGATTCCTTTTCCAAAGTCACTAATTTTCAAAATAAATTGATATTTTGCCACGATGTTGGTGTAAAATAGAACATACATTTCATTTGTTACTTTCACAAAGAGACACAGATATTTGTCTGACGTCGTACAGCATTTTTATGACGCAAGCTGAAAAGTAACTCCCCTAGATGCATCTTCCGGGGATTTGTTATTTTAGAAAACATACTTTTCCTCTTCGCTTTGATCATTAGGATAATACCAACAGGAATATTTCGTCGTCCGTCTTGCCAATCTTACTTTTATGGTTCGTAAGCCAAAACAATGAGTACAGGCATATGGTTGTGAATAGATGCACATGGTTGTGAGTCGCGTATAACTGCTTAAATAACAACCTTACTGAGATCAGGTAGCTGTTAGGAGGGAGACACAACAACCAAATCTGTCAGACAATAAGCACTTAAAAATGATTAAATCCCATTCAGTTACTGGACCTTCATTGAAAGGTCTCTTTTTGTTCCTTTTGTATAGCCCTGCTGACTTTCCTTTTTCTAATGATGATCAGCCCCTTTCACACCCAAATAACCCTGAAGCAATTGCATTTGTTAAAACATGCTTTGGTTTGAGGTTTGTTTCCAACGGGGCCAAGAATTAATCAAGACTTTTAGCAATGAAAGTTTTAATAACGAAGGCGTTACTACAAATTTGATACGCCGTCTGTGTTTAGCATTGTTCAACCCTAAATCATTTTCCCAGGTTGATATCACATAGAAATTTTGTCAAAATGAAGTTAACAGAAATGACATTTATTGCGCTCAATAATTACAAAAGTGTAAAATTGCATAATTATTATTTTGTGACCACTAGCAACGAAAAGTTTACTGCTCAATCAATGTACAGGAGTAAATCTATTCACTGTCATTTTAACAATAGGCCACTTAATCCTAAATTATGTTGATAATATGTGTTTAGGTGTTGTGTTACCTTCTTATAATACTTCCCTGCTGAGATATTACCATTTTCCTGTTTTGCCAGTCTCAATGTGAACATAGCTAGCGTGCATTAGACCTGAAAATGACATAAAAACCTGAAGACTGAAGAATAAACCAAGGAAAAATGTTTCCCTATAAATGATTTAATAAGGGGAAAGGAAAGGGGTCGACAAAGAATCAGTCTCAGGTTTCGCCCCGTCATTGTGTTTTTCTTTGCGTTTTGATTGCAACAAACTATGGACAAACATATGGCAATTAATTTACTTGACTGTCGCAAGTATATTTATTTTTGGATCTCAGGCGGTTTCTTTAAAATCTTTCTTTCATTCATTTATAACTAATTTTTCTAATAATTCGCCATCTACTGGCTGTGCTATTATGTGAAAAAAGAGGACATAAAATATGGAGTAATACACAACTTCTCACATTTTACTGTAAAAATGAACTATTTGGATAGTAATCTACACTTTCAAAGAAAACGAGTCAGCAGATTTCAAATAAGAACATAGAAAATGTCCAAATTGTCCTGACTAAGTACCTACATTGCAGACTTTCAAAACTTATCACCATTCTGCAAAATCACCAAAAAATGGAAAATTTCGAAACAGGTAACCAGACTAGTTCAAAGCTTTGCTGAAGGTAACATAAGTTTTTATTTACGTCACCTTAAATACATAATACATCCTAAAAGGGAAGAGTCTGTTGCCCATAAATAAGGAAGCCTGTTGTTCATAAATAATAAAGAATCCCCTAAAAAGTGAGACGTTCAAAACATGTAATCAGTTCAGAGTTCTGCTAAGGATGATCCCAATTTAAATCTAAGCTCCCGCGTGTTTGGTCTAGTGGTAGAGCATCCGCCTCTCACGCGGGAGGCCCGGGTTCGATTCCCAGGTCGAATCATAC
>WURT03133727.1:0-11426 GCA_009936505.3 Holothuria glaberrima | reverse complement strand
TATATATATTACACGACGTAAGCATCATTAAACTATTAAACTTTTTTCTAGAGTTAAGGCTGTCACTGCAACTATTAGTCTCTCTGAACCCGTATAGTGAAATTAAGAGTGGCTCTGAAATCGCGAGCGAAATGAAACCCTATTAATTTCACATTACCTCTGATAAACAGTTGATATTTACTGTGGAATGAAGAGTCGTTCCCAATTTTACTCCAAGTCGAATGAATTTCTTTCTTAGAGATTTACAGAGGCATTTATTTAGAAAAATCCTGGTACAATAGTAAAGGAAGATTCACCGTTCGTTTTCGGTGAAGCGGTCTGCAGCTTTACTTAACTTGATGACAGCTTTCTTTAGTTTGCCGAGCTTGGTGCGCACACTGTCGTACCAAGTCTTGAGTTTCATAGCAGTAGGATTCATCTGCTTGGCCTTCTCCGTCCATATTCTGTCTTTCACCGCCGCTTCTTTGTAACCAGCCAGCCTTCTGGAGTACAGCGTGTGATTCTGCTGGAGGAAGTCAATGATGGGCTCCTTCTCATCCTCTGAAAAATTGGTGACGATCCTGGGGGCTGCCCTCCTCCTAGCAGGTTCGTCTTCATCCTCCTAAGCTTCATTTTCCGATTCTGGATCCAGTTCAGGGACCGGTTCAGCAGCAGCACGCTCCTCTTCATCTTGCGGGGGTCAACGGCAAGTACCTTCAGACTGTGCCTGCTCCTCTAATGATGGTGTTGGTGCAGGTCTGCAGGAACGGGGGTTTTTGCGCGTCTTAGTTTTTTCGGTGGCATGGCTTGGCCTTTTTTCTTTGCAGCTTAATTTTCTCCCTGCGTATCGGAAATGCAGTAATGTAGTAGTGTATAAAAACCTAGCTGTGCACAGCATTGCTTAAACTCGCATATAGCTCCATTGCGTGTGCACGATTTAAGCACTATAAGAGCTGCGGTAAGCTCTTCCAGTGCAATTCAATTGGATCTTCAAGAGAAGAAAAGATTTGTAAGGTAGGACAAAGGCCTTAAGTTAACGAGAAATTTGTTTTGAAAACAGCATATTTGGCTTCTAAACTAGTATAAGAGGTTAATAGATGATTTTGGATACAATAGAAGACAATAGAAGAAGGGGCGGTCGGGTGAGAAGAAGAAAGCTAATCTGTTTATAACTTAGGGACACTGCACTCGGGCCTAGTTTAATATTGAGAGAGAGATTCTCGTTCAAGCTGCTCCATTTCACATTTAATAGCTATGACACTCACAGGAGCTCTAGATTGATTTCAGAAGGACCCCTTCCCCCTTCCTCGACTAGCATGTCGATCTCGACTCAATCTAAAACTTTTAGAATATGTATAGAAAATGCATTCCGTTTTCCTTTCTATTTGCAATCAGGTGAGAGATAATTACGTTTTTTACTTTTGTCAATGGTGAGAAGTTTTGGTTTGTAAATGAGGGCCGGGCCCTTTTGGGCAGGGGCTTTATTTAATCTTTCTCAGACCGCGTGCGCCCTATCAGACCGTAGCAGAACACAACGCGCAGTAGCGCGCTCGTCCGGTAAATCGTCACACGCCGGAACGCGCTGTGATTGAAAGCTACTCGACGGTTACCATACAACCTAGCATGTCGTTAAAACCGTTACAAAACTCGCACCAGAAACGTGGCAAAACGTGACAAAACTTGAAAGGACCTCACAACTCCGAGGAACACGTATGCTATGTTTCCCGTCCCACTTCGGACCGCCTCCAAGTTTTGTTACTGACTATTACGTGCTGTCACATTTTGTCGAGTTTGACCCGTTTAACTACGGCCAGCTAGGTTTCTCACCATCACCATGAGAGATAATTACGTTTCATACTTTTGTCAATGGTGAGAAGTGTGAAGTTAGCAACTGCAGTGGCATTTTTTTCGACAGTTTAAAAATCTGCCCGGCATGCATGGCAATCACGGCGTGTCACGTTTAACAATCCCGTTCCCCGCGTTGTCTCACGTACATCCCGTTTCTAAGGCGGTGGCCTGAAATGTGATTGCCTTGGCCGCCGGGAACGTAGTTTAAACGTAGCATTAATACTGTACATCTATTCTATAAAGGAAGAAGTGAGACATAATTATATATGCAAAAGAAACGAATACAAGCATCAGGCGAATCTGTCATGTTTTTCCTCGAAAAGTGACTGTCACCTGTTCAGTTTTCTTTATTACGCCTCAAAGTGTTCGTAACATTTTTTTAGACTGAGATACTCAGTAGTAAGATCAGTGTTTCTTGGAAGGAACTCTTTCAGCCATGTCTTGTGCAACACTTAAGATATTGAAATGGTCATGGTGAACATTTTGTGGTACATTTAGCTGCGTTACATGATGAGGTCACCTTGCTTCTTTCCTTGGGCCCTTTGAGAGTGATTTAGCAGGGATTTCATCATATGAAATGTTTGCTCATGGTTTTGCATAGTTCACATGGGTGATGTGAATATTTCTCTGTAGGTTTTGTTGGGCTAGCCTAGACAAAAGAGAGAAGTGCTGTTAAAGGAAATTGCTAAGAAGTTTCAACATTTAGAATACGTGGAAACCATCGTTCAATTGTGCACGTGCATGGGCTGAAAATGGTATACTTCGTTGGGGAACCATTCCAGGTTTTCTACCTTACCACCTTGGGCGGAAGAGATGGTGTCAGATTGTCTGGCAGGGGGTTCCATCATTTCAAGCTTCTCAAAATAATCATTTATTATTCACTCGAGCATAGTACTGAGAACTTTTTGGGAAGGAGGATTAGAAACTCTACCACCTCTAGCCATCCGTTATTGAGAATCCTGCATTCTAATTGGTTAAACGCTGACCTGTTTTTCTGCAACACACGTTCAGTAAACGTAGAGACTGATAAAAATGAAGTTTTCACACATTTTTGGTGGTAGAATAGGAATAAACCACATTTGTCGGACTATTATTGTCGCATAAACCGTCTCGACTCCAACTTTGGCAAAATAACGATCTCAGTCGGCTTCGCCTCGTCCGCTATTTTGTCAATTTTGGAGTCTCGACGGTTTATTCACCAATAATAGTTCGCTAAATGCGATTTATTCCTTACATACATTACAAGATATTAATTGAACACTTTTGTTTTGGTGTTTCAAATATATTAGTAGAGACAATTAGTACAACATGTCTTTGTGCAACTATATTCAAATTGGAGGGACTAAATCCTTTGAAAGTGATTAAATTACACACACAAAATTTCAGTTGCAGAGGGTTACCGAAGATATGAATTTAGCAGCACGTTGACCTTGCCGACTCATTATAAATCAGTTATGATGTTTACATATGAAATATTCAATCGTTTCCCACAAACTCTTTTCACAGTAGTTTTGTATACATTTCCTATTTGTGTATCACTTTAAACCAATCTGCAGAAATAGATTGTTTACTCTCAGTATAACAAAATGTGATTAATAGTTATGATGGTGGGTCTTCATATGAGCTGAATTACAGTGAAGATTGTATGTTATGCGGATGACTAGCTGAGTCTAATTGAGTATACTATAAAGATACAATTGGCACCGTGTTCCCCCGTCAAATCACTAACTCAAATTGGGGGGGGGGGGAGGTGCATTTTCCTTTCAACAAAGTGCTTAAGGAAATAGTAAGATAAAGAATATTCAATAACCATTAGCAATAAAATGAAAGAAACGTATATACAGTCGTTTTAAATGTTACTTTTAATAATGTTCTCCTCGTAACAGTCCATTTTATCATTGAACTGAAAGTATTTTGAAAAAGTAACATTATACACCAATTTACGTTGACAATAGAGAGTGTGTAAGAATAATGAAATATCTGTAGTGTCAGTTCATAATATAGACAGATAAAAGTCGCAACTGATGGACAAATTTCACTTTTTGTTTAACGCAGCTTGTGAAGACTTTAAACAAAAAGACTGTTAAGCTCGCTTTACTTCCTCGAAGCTATTAACCTCTATGTTTTCGAATACTCTAGTAACATGTCACACAGTAAAATTCCTGAAATATGCTTAGCTAGGATTTGCTCGGGATGAATTGAGAACAAGTGAGACAAATATTTGCCATGGGGTTTCGAAAAGAGCCTCCAAAAAGACATTTCACTATTTTTTTTCCTTCATTATACAAATGGAAAGTTATCCATTCACAGAAAGAAAGTCATATTCCCTGAAGATTTAGGTGAATTTGGGCATTACTTTTTCGCTGTTAGGTCATGAAGGTTAAACTCACCCGTTAGTATCAGCTTGATATGAAGCATTACACCTAAGCTGAAGATGCTCTTTCCATTATTGTTCTGATGACTTCAAGGTCAATTATTCAATACATGTTAAGAATATGTTTAATACATGTAGTTGACGCTAATGACATCTAATGAAAAGTTACTTTTATGAAAATCAAATATGGTTATTGGCGGGTACGATGAATCACTCTCAATCTATCATCTGATGACCATTAAATGAAAGTAAAACATCTTTCCATTTATAACCAAATTCACTTAATCATTTTTTGACCAACTTTGGGGAGTTTCTCAGTGGGGGTTGCTTAAACCCTCATGGAGTAATTTGAAGATATGATGAAAGTAAAGACTTACACTTGCATCTTAAAATTTCAAATAACTAGAAATCATCTCTCATCCAACAGAAATATCAATTTTCCTGTGGTGCATGTCTTTAAACGCTAGCACATTGTATTAAGACAGAAAGGTTTCATAGAAATTAATGCAGTTTGAGGGATACAAAGATAACGAACCAGGATTTTTCTTTTCACAGAATGTTTTGAATACTCTAGAATATTTTAGATTTTAGATTTATCTCGAAGTAGTTGACGAGTTTCTGGTAAAGAACGTGATCCCGCTACAAAAATGCGGAATAATACTTGGTCAAGTTTTGGTCAATAAACGTTGATTTTAAGGAAATCCTACTTCTTTTGTACGTTTTCTCTACAAGTTACTTCTTGCGATTTTGAGTAATAGGAGTACGTGTATTAGAAAACACGTATGAATATGTATTACGTATTACAAGTCTTCCAAATATATACTTCTTTCTTCACATGTCATCAATTGTCTATTTTAAGTTTGTTATGGGAGAGGGGTAAACCGCACTTTCCCAATGACAATGCATTGATATTGTTTGAAACACATACGCTCTGGGAACAAAGCAATCGGATGCATTGGGTTCACAGCACTCATGCAAAACTGCGTTACTGAAGATGATAGACCAGTGGCTTATTTGGGGTCACTTGTCAAGGTGTAAAAGAGTATACTTCCCAGTGAAAATTTTACCATCCCGGTTTGCAAAGACTAGACTTATTATTTAGAGGCCGAGGGTTATTCAGCCTATAAGGAAGCTATGTGGAGCTAGGCTGCGTAGGACATCTATAGGTCCACATTTCAGGACTGACATACCTGTACAACTTAAAACTTGGCCTCGTAAATTCAAAAGAGGACACTTCACTTCAATTACTCTAGCTAACCTTACAATGTGCATACGCTTCTTCCTTAGTAAAATTCGTCTAAATTATTACGGATTTAAAATTCTTTGAAAATCCGCTAATCGGCGGGAAAATGACATTTTGGCATTCTTGTCCAGTTAGAGGTCTTATTTCCCATCAAATGCATATCCCACTAGTCTGTTATATTGTTACCCATATGAAATCATCCCATAGAACCGGTTTCTGTAATATGAAGCTTTTCGAATGTTGTTTTGTAGACATACGGCTTCCTAAAATCGGCAAAATTTGAGTTTTGGACTATTACCGCCAAACTTTTGGTCAAGAAAAGGTATCAATATCTGTCAGTATTTTGCTCTGTACCATGTGCTTTTTGGACGTAATTACCTGGTACACAGAGAAAACAGAATGCTTTTTATACAAATTTCAAAGAATTTTAAATCCGTCGCTTTCGACGACTTTCACTAATTTTTTTTAGAGTACTTTCATGCTATTCAATTGCACACAATTGCTCTGAGAATTTTTTGTCTGTCGAGCAACAACTTTGTGCCAAACTGGTTGATTTGACGTGGAATGACCTATCCAAAAAGAAGGTAATTTTATACTCATTGTGTGCCACCTACATTTCAAGTATGAGATCCTTGAGACTTCCTGTATGAGATAAAATGTTTACAGTATATAACCATTTAACCTGTACGTACGGTATCATCGGTGTGTTATGTTCCAGATGAAACGAAAGGAATTACTAACAAAGAACTGTTAAGACATTTTCGCTACGTTAATGAGACGGACATTCATCGGAATGAAATGCAAAAATACGTGCGTTGAGTCCACAGACACATTCATGAACTATTATGAAAATTTTCCTTGCTTCATTTGTGCATTATAAAAGGGTATCTAAAGGCTGCAAACACCGGAATAGGGCCTCCTGGAAGCTGTGGATTAATTATATGGATCAGATATAGTCCACCCCTCCTCTTTTTTCTTCTTTCTCTTTCGCTTCATCCTTTCGTCTGTTTCGTTTTCTCCTTTTCTTATTTCCCCCTTTTTTCTTCTCTTTTCCTTTGCTTGCAAAATGGCAGGGGTTGGTTCCCCCCCGTGTCCCCCTGTGGCGCCCTCCCTTTTGTGACTGTACATGAAGTCATAAAGAAGTGGTGGATATGCCAACAAGTGCTGTTTATTGATGACTTGGGCCCAGCGACGGATACAAAGGGGATGACGAGGGCATAGGCGTAGGAAGTTGGGGGCATAAGTCCCCCAGTCAAAAAATGTAGTGGGGCGGAATACTGCTTTTGGCCCCTTCAATCCAAGGACTAAATTCCCTAATTTGTTTCCTCCGTAAATGTCAAAAATTTGCAGTGATTTACCTTACAATTTATCCAATATATTGCACCAAAATGCGTCTGAGAACCCTCAAAAATTCAAAAATTTACCTCTCACTTTGGACCGCTAGATATCTACGAGAACTGTTGAATGGCACATTTTCTGTTAAACATTCGGCCATAAGTGTTCGAAAAGTTAAAGAGCTGTTGTCCCAGCACACCATTTACACTGAAGGATATTCACTCAGTACAAAATAATGCAGTATGTCTTGGAAGGTTACGACGCAACTCTTGACATATCATCATACAGGTAGAGGGCGGCAATAACTCGCCGTTAAAAATGCATTGGACATTCCTGTTTGTTTTGCAGACGCCTCATTCTGTATTACACGTGCCATCATGCATGATTCATCTCGAAGGTAAGGGGGGGGGGTGCATATCAGGATTTACGAGTCGCCGTTCTAGGGGGCGGGTCTATGGGGAGGGGGTGCCCCCCTATCCTTTGGAAAAGTTTTGGCTTTGTTCAAGGGCTGAGATGCGAAATGGTTCGATCTTTTTCATTTTATGAGGTGTTCTAATGCTCCAAATTTTAAGTACTTCTTTAAGAACAGAAATTGAAAAAGCGAGAATTATTCATGTTTTATGGAACCTTGACAAAGGTGAAAAATATTTCGAAAAAAATATACGAAACCAAGCACATTGTACATAATTATGTTTTTACAAGGGGGGTTTGATTGCGGTTGGTTCCATTATTTTGGCATCCTTGACTAGCCGGTTCTAATCTCACCGTCCTAGGGTGGGTCTAAAGGGAGGGGTGTCCCCCTCCCCTTTGATAAATGTAATTGAAAACTGCCTAGGTGGCAAATGGTGCCAAATTTTGGTGGCAATTTAGCATTTAAAATGTAGTGTCAATTCGTAGTCTATGTTGCATACAATTGTAGTTTTCATCTTTTCTTGAAAAAGTGGGGGGGGGGGGGATTTTTGGCGATGTCCCCCGTTCCAAACAGGTGAGAGAACGCGTTCCTCCGTACCCCATGATCCGGTGCGCCCATGCGTGCCATGTAGCACCCAAACTTTTCAAGTAATATGCATTACAGACATGACTGTTAACCTCATAACTTGCAATCGTAGTTTTTTTTTTGTCAGTTTCCCATCCGTCACACCTGTGCATAGGGAAACATGGTAATTCCATGCATTATTTGACTAATCCTTTCTTTACTGCAGACTTGTATTGTGAGTACAATGTCACGAGTATAGAACAAGTACAACGGCGGTGTCTGTGTTAGGAGTAAGAGTACATGTCCTTTTTCATGGGTACGAGCAGTACAAAATTTTTCTGTATCCCTTATGCTGAGCTTCCAAACTCTGTAAGTACGAGTACATATTAATGTCAAGTCCATCACTGTTTATCATGATAGGCATGATACGTACAGTCACCTCCATTTGCTTCAACAACTGCAGTACAGGCACTGTTCCATCCACACTTTTTCAATTGAAGTTTCAGTCTAGGGCTCTCCTTTTATCGTTAGACAAGGCCTTTTTAAAATGGTGGTTTTCTAGACATAAATGGGTCCATAATGATAACATGTGTGTCCCAATGCATCCGTCATACTAATAATAAACCCCCATATGACGTTTCTGGTCGATATTGAACAAAAACAACCTGAGTCAAGTTCAACATTTGATTTGCAACCATTTTTGTCAGAAACTGTCTATTGGACACGTATCTGCAATAAAGTAATTCTAGCTTGGTAACCTAAGAGGCAACACATTTGGCAATATCACATTTGGCAATATCAAGTGCAGATTGTTGATGTGTCAAGGTAGATAACCGCAAAACAATGTCGGTTAATTTGTAAATTGGTTCCTTCACAACACACCTTTCATGGAAAAGGTAGTACGCTAATAAAGGCCTAAATAGCCTTAGGCTAGGCCTACAGCTTCTTTCCAGCGTAGCTTGTAGCAGAGTGAACAGTCTATTTCTCTTTTCTTTTAATATCGCTGGGCAAAAGTGTTCCTTTTTAAAATGGTAGTTTTGTAGAGTCAAAAAGGTCCGTGATGATCAAATGTGCATTCCGATGCAACCTTCATACTGATGAAATTAAACCTCAAAACGTTAATGGTTGATGAACTAAAGCCACCGAAGAAAAGTTCAGTCATTTTAGAAACTGTACATATCCTAGTCTTTCCGCACTAAAGTAAATCCAGCTTCCTAACCTATGGGTATGAGACAACGCATCTGGCAAAGTCATGTCATTGTGCAGGCTGTAGGCCTAGTTGTGTTAGATAACCATAAGCAATGTAGGCTAATTATAAATTGGTTTCGTTCATTACACTTTGCATTGAAAAGGTAGTAGCCTCAGTACGTATAGCCTCTTTCCAGTGTACCCTATGGCAGTTGGATTTCACGAATTGGTAACATCTGCCGCCATGTTCAGGCTATCCATGAAATGAACTTATGGATCGACTAAACCACTTTCAGTTGCCCAACTTCTTGAGAATATAGTCTGTCTAGGCGATAGAGGTGGGGCTCGTCTACTTGAACTATTCGACGGATTAGGCCTATCAATTCAACAGGCCTTTGCAGTCTCAGAGGCCGCTGAGCCAATTTTGAAGTGCGGGGGCTAATCATCGAAGCGGCCCAATAAGTTCAATAAAATAAATGCAGTTTAAGGCGGCCCAAAATGCCTACTGCAGAAAAAGTGCGGGGGCTAAAGCCCCCTAGACCACTGTCTCCGCGGTCCCTGAGTCTACAAACAAAATCTCCTGACGTTAGTCAGCTATCGACTCCACAGGCTTAGGCCTGTAGTGTATCATGTTAGGCATTGCTGCTATTAGTATTATTTCCCACCGCACTTTGACATGAACGCTGGGTACCTCCTTGGCGAAAACGTTGTCTGTATCGATGCAAATATGTCCCATGAAGCAAATTAGAAGTCACAGTAAATAACCCAACAAAGCCCTTTGCAATTTTTACGAAGCCTCCCCTTCTGAAGCAGCAATGGGCAAATATTCACGCCGTTTGGCCGCTCGGTTGTTAACTTTCGGTCGTCATCTGGCAGTACGCAGTGTAGCCTGCTGAGCGTGGGTTAGTTTCCTAAGGCCCTCACGCAAAAACTGCACGTTACTCATTAAGGAGAATAGACATAGTAGGTCGAGCAAGCAACAGTGTAGGTGTATAATACTAAGACTTGAGCCATACAATTACATTCCCGCGGCACGTGACCTGCCAGCGTGCTGCATGTTGTTGCTGTGGGACGCTCCTTTCAGCTAAAGCTTAGGATTTCTATGCTCACGCGCTGCTCTTGTATTGTAGCACATGTGATTTCAATGATGTACCAGCTAATTCGCGTCATCATGCACATGATTCGGTGTGTAGAACAATGGATGAGCTTCCTAGTAGGCCTACAGTTGTGTTGCTAACCTTGCCTCCAATGACGTCACGTCTTGAGACGCGCTCACATACATTTTTTCGCCCTCGAATTTTAGATGGGATGAGCCTGGCCTGTAATTGGGAATCCACATGGTCGCATTCCAGTTTATATGGACGTAGTTTAGTCCGAAAAAACATTCGTTTTATTTGAAGTTGTTTCCATAGATTTCTTACTGAGAAACTTACTTCTGCCATTTCATACCCACTTTAAGAAAGGCATTTGAACTTATTAACTTTGATATTTTACTTAAGAAATTACGCCAGTTAAAGTTCCGAGAAAGTTATTTACTGGTTTCAGTCATACTTATCCGACAGGAAACAATGTGTCATCTTAAATGGTACGTATTCTAACCCTTTGCTAGTTGCTAGTGGTGTACGTCAGGGATCGATAATTGGCACATTTCTGTTTCTCATCTACATCAATAATCCTGATTTATGTCTTTCACATTGGTCAGCTGAGACGTATGCTGATGGCACCACTCTTTATGTTTCTCCTACGAGCACTGAAGAATTATGTATAAAGTTAAGCGAGGATCTAAAAAAGAAATCTAAAAAAAAAAAAAAAAATGGTGCACCAATAGCAACATGTTCATAGATGCAAATAAAACAAAAACATGTTGATATGCTTCAAACAGAAGCAACACACTCTTTCTGAAGCTGACTTCTTAAATGCTTCTTTTGATGGCAACAGACTGCAGGAAAAGTTACTAGGGTCAGGGTAAATTCGAATTTAACAAGGTAAGAACAAAGTGATTACATATTAAACCGTTAGAACTCGATAAGCATTATAAACAAGGAGTTAGCAATTCATTAACGTACCTACAACGACTTTATGTTTAACGGATATATTTTAACATTTCTTAACTATGGTAATCTTGTATGGTGTTCATGTACGCGTAGTAACGTAAATCAGAATAGAAAAGCTTCAAAAGAGATCTGAAGACCGATTTAGTAAATTAGGATGGAAAGAACTTTACAACGTTTAAAGCAATAGCGATTGATAATGGTATATAAATCCCTAATTATTAATGGCAATCAGTGGCGTAGGTAGGGTTTACAGGGGCAAGGAACGAAATTGGCGCCCCTACCCCATCTTCCCGGGGGAGGGGTTCGTCATGCGCGGCAGGACTATCAGAGCCGTGTATTTGGAGAGTTTGGCCAACTTGCGTTTTGTGACGTCATACGTAAACACTGGGCGCCATTTTAGGTCCACTTGGAGTGTATTACTAGTTCCGC
>WURT03133716.1:0-11426 GCA_009936505.3 Holothuria glaberrima | reverse complement strand
AATGTTTTGTAAATGATGCTCGTGTATACAGGCCTTACTTTGTAAGGTAGTGCGCGATACTGATACGGTACATCACGTTTTTTCAAGTTTACAAAATCGGTGCGCTACTGTAGCTCCACCATAGCAAAAATCGTGAATGTGGGAAGGGGGCATTAGTTGCACTGCACCTTTCTGCAATGTACGTTTACGTGAAAACAAAACTGTAATACTGTACTGATAAGCTCAGATGGACAGCATGCGCGAATGCTATCGAATGAGTGTGTGTGTAGGGTGGGCCGGGCTTATGAATGAACAGAGGACAAAATGAAATTATTTCCCCGTAATTTTTTTAACTGCAACCTTCTAATTGTGAGTCGAGACAAACGCTAGAAATTCGAGTCATGTCGAGTCCAGGCTCCAGCCAGGAATTTCACAAGGAGGGGCTAAGCATGTAAACAAATTATATAAGTGTAGCCCACCATGGCAGGCGCGAAGCGTACAAGAAAATTTTGGCATGAAATATTACCCAGATCGCTGGAGATGGCACTTCCCAGGCCTTGTACAGTTGTAAGTTGCAACTAAATAGGAGGTTTACTAGCGACATCATAATAAAATACAAAATATGCTCAAGGGAGCGGTCGCCCCCTTCGCTACGAGCCCGGTCGAGTCAATCTGGTCACTGACTCGAGTCCAAGTCGAGTCATCAGTGTTAGTGACTCGAGTCCAAGTCGATTCAGTTGGGTTAGTGACTCGAGTCGAGTCCGAGTCATCGAAAAAGGCGACTCGAGTCCGAGTCAATGATTCGAGTCATACAATTCTGGATAGTACAGTATTTACTTCAGTTGTACCTGCCTACCTACATCACCACACACTTTTTACTACTCTCCCTTTTCAAATGTACGAACGTTTGGCGACCATCTAGACACATTTTAAGCTCTCAATTTTCTGTCATAGGATTACCTTTTTCCCAAAATGTCGTCTCACCGGGCCAACTAATGGTGGCGCTCCTTTAGATGGTGCCGTTTTAACTTCACTTTTTACATCAACACAAGATTCCCACCCTCCTCAAATTTACAAACGGTAGGCAATTTTTGTAAAAAGGTAACCGGCTTTTTAAATTGAACGGGCTTTTAAATTAAATCTTAGATTCTTGTCAACCGGTTTTAAATTTGGCAACAGGTAGAAAGCCTAGCCGAAATACCTGGCCTTTTTACTTAAAATTGTTCGGCATTATCAACCATCAATTGGCGCAGAGCATAATTGTTTAGCGAGAAAATTGTTCTAAACAGAGAAAATGGCAGCATTGGGGTCTGGAATTAGCACCATCGGTTGGAGCAGAGAATAAAATTTTAGAACAGTTAGAAAAAATGTATCTGAATTTATGAGGCACTGGTTACAATATATTATTGAAGCCAGGACACTGACGCTTAATATATACCATCGCGTAGACTGCAATTTTCCCGGAAGTGAGGGTCAAGAAACCCAGAACCACTCTCCTAAATCCGTCACTGATACTGTTGATCGCCAATTAAATAGAAACAAATTAGTCCCGCCGTAACGCTTGATTTGGGCGGTTGCGTTCATTAGGCCTACTAACCTGCTTACTAAAAATAGTAACCTATTTAATAATTGTAGAATGTTGTCTATGATATAGGTCAGTAGCTGCTCCTCAAGTTGTCCAGTGAACGACCTAACGACCGGTGGTCTAGTGGACTTGGGAGTCATTTCGTCTGCCATTCTCTTCGATGCGGCCAGTGATTTTACATCTACTTGGAAGCGAAACATACATAAACGCGCAAACGGGCAGCATACTTGTTTCTCGGCTCTCCAATACAGCAACCCCTGTGGGTCAATGGGGTGGCATAATATATCAACCCAGTCTGTAGTAAGAGGCGACTAAACTGAGAGGAGTGCTTACACGGAGTTACATCCTGAAGACTCTGTATAGCACGTGTTTGTTAAAATTATCTAACCAACTAACCAACCAACCAACCCGATACGGCAACATTACTACATTATCGGTTGATGTGATGATACATTATCGGTTAAAAAATGTTACTACATTATTGGTCAAATGGTAATACATTATCGGTTAAATTTTATTTCATTACTTTATCGGTTTCGGGGTAATACATTATGGGTTAAAAAAGTTACTACATTATCGGTCAACTTTTACTACATTATTGGCTAGTGATACATTATCGGTCAATTTTTACTACATTATCGGTTAGTGATACATTATCTGTCAGTTACTACATTATCAGTTGTAACACAGCCCAACTGAGGTATCGGACTTTCAAAAATGAAAGTTTATAATAATGACTTTCAAAGATAATTTGTAATACAAGTTGATGATTTAAACTACGGCATTGAACTATCGTTAGGAGGGCCATCCGTAATTCAAAGGTTGCCTTAGGACATCGGGAAATTGCCTATGTCTGTTTACTCACTTTTATCTCTGTGCTTGATCCACTTGAAAATAAAAAAATTCACTGATTTCTATTTTTCTTAAGTCCCCTCGACTCTCGGAATTGAGAAGAGCCAAAGGGTAAAAAACAAATGTTGATCCCCAATAAGGGTGTTCACGCTTACGTCACTGGTTGGCATTGGTTGGCATAGAGCATGCGCAAGATCACATGCGTGTATCATAGGTGTTGCGCGTGTAAAGGCTTGCACGATTGCACGCAAAAAGTAGACGAATTGGAATCTACTTGGCATTGTGACGACAGTGTAAGCGCGCCCTGTAAATTCTTTTACCGACACGCAGTGACGTCATTGTTTGTAAACAATGAATGAGTCTATTAGTGCCGCTCCCTTTAAAATCTATATCCCTAAGAACACTAAGCATTGACATGACCAACCTGTTGCATCATTGAGTCTGTCGTGCTTGGCTCCTTTCTACACTGTTTGAAATAAAAAGAACAGTACCCACATGATCTTAGTCAAAGGCCTAGAATGATAAAACTGCTGTCTGCATTTTACCCTCGGCCTTTGTCATGTAACCCTGGAGGCAGGTGTCAAAGATGAACCCTCAGTTTTTAACGTACATATTCTAATACCTATACACAATGACAGAAATCGTCCAATTATACTATATTTATGAGTCTAATCTGAAATTATTTCTCGACTGTTGATCGCTTGCGAAATTTGGATATTCCAATTTCAAGAATATTGCAAGACGGAGCTTAATTTCTGACGCTGTTTTACGACCTTGCCCCTTTTATACAGTCAGTCAAAGAGAAACCTTCATTGAATAAGTTGTAAGGGCGAGAAATAAAACACACCTGAAACTCATTAATTTTGGGCGCTTGGTAATCAGATTTGAATGAGCCAGTGTGTAGTGGAATATTATGGTTAATTAAAGCCATGGCGTATGAAGTTTTTTTAGTGTAATACGCATGGATCTGACCACGATTACTCCTTATAGGTAACCAGATTTACACTTGTCACTCAAACAAATTGCAACAGTTGCTTTATCGTTGAATACTGTTTTGGGGGTAGTTCTTGATAATATATATAGTATGCACTAAAACCTCATTCTATCTGTAAAACATCTCACACACTGTACTCAAATCGAAAAGGAATTCTTGCGAAAGTTTGCAGACGTTGGTATTAGAAATGCAGCACTATGGGTGCAGGGGAAATACATGTTCACCCGGTCGGCAATAACCGTGTGGATTTCATGAAAAGTTGATCCCACAGAAGACACAGTCACACAGTCCAGTAAAATATCCGTCAGCCTAAAATTTATCCAGTCATAAAGCAGATCTCATACATTTTTCTTTAGCCGCTCCCACTTCCTAACTTGAGTTTTATTGACCTAGCAGATCGTGTTACAAATATTCCATTTTATTAACCAAGTCGTTGCTAACCTAATAATTTTGTGGTGCCAGCTCATTTGACGGCAGGGATCGAGTAAGTTTAATAGCTGGCGAACAACTGTTAAGTTATTGTGATTTATTGCTTATCTTTCTTCCATCATTTTTGGGAGTTTAAAATTTAGATCCGATTTTGTCAATAAAATTATTGAGAAATATGTTCTTTTGAAGAAACCTTTGTGTCATAATATACCCAGTACCTGTCAACCTTGAAAAATCCACAAAATAAAGTAGCAGAGAATGGCATATCTCCCGATTCATTCCCATACTTTCCCTATTGACTGCCAACTCTTGCGACCGTCAGTTCTGTGGGATCATCTTGGGATGTTTTCATACAAAGGATATCTTTATCCCTCTTCTCTCTACACAGTCTTACAAGTTGTGTGTCGCGAGTCTCTTTACACAAGAACTCATACAAGATGCTTTTTAGGGGAAACAATGGGGACGATTTGAGGGGTTAAACCATTTGTTATGACTCAAGTGCAAAAATATTGCACTCATATGACCTTTCAAATGCTTTGCCGAGGTCCTCCTCGGGGACATGTTCTAAAAACCCACCGTAGGCTCTAAAGCGGGTTCCTGGGCCCCACGCCCTTTTGGGGTATATGTGGCCTAAAAGTCTTTCAACGGAAGAAAATACTTTCTACCCAACTGGTGCCTTTTAATGACCATTTAAACAGTCAAGGCTACCGTAAAATACAAAATCCAATCTGTTTGCATAGTTACTATCATCTTCCCTCCACCTTGCAGGGCACTCCAGGGAAGGCCTCGCGGCAGTGTCGGGTAAACAAATACCACTGGAGCAAAAGACCTTTTCCAGCGAACCGAGCGTGAAGTATTCACAAAAATGAAAGAATCGCCATTAACAAAAATAACACTGCTCTGCCATCAACTTCGGGCCACACTATCCATTCCGACTAAGCTGTGGGCGGACGATTTGACGCTCGAATCAAGCCGCTGATCAGCTCATTGAATCAATTTTACATCTCCCAGCAGAAATCTTAATGGCCCTTTTAGAATGCTAAATAAAGATACCCTAACATATCATTCCTTCCTGCCTAACGTGTTTGTAATTTATACTATTTAAACGTGGACTCACTAATTTGCACACAAAATTAGAGGAATTTCATTCACTTTCAACGAAAGGTTTGTATCATGAATAAAATCTTATATAAGTCGATTGTTTCTGTTTATGTAAGGATTTACCACAAATACCCAATTGCATTGAAATTTAATAACATTGATTTGCATTTCCTTTTCTTTATCACCCCATACTGCCCAGTTGAAGCCAATAACAAAGATCAATAATGTGTTTTAAGCCAGGGACAAATTTCGATAATTCATACAAGTTCGTTCCCCATAATAAAGATATCAAAACTGAAACTATATTATTCTCCATACTGAATAAAATTGGATTATATTATATGAAGGAAGGCTTACATCTCACAAGTGCTGCACACTAACAATGAAATAAGCAAAGCTCTAAATTACGTAATCGTCAGTGAATTACTTAGCTATTACCATTCAGACGTCTAGCTGAGGTGGAGGGTTGGAGATGTAAGGCCCCCTACAGAATTCTCACACCTCGCTTTCACTGTAAACTTCGACAATACCAATTTTTTTTATTCCGAGTTGTCACCCCCTCCCCTGCCTGCGCCTTGGTGGTAAATGTCTCTCTACATCCCTGTTTCCATTGGAAGAAATTGTCTCAGTTAGACTCCTAATTTTCTTCCTTTTGTCAGGCAGTAGAAATCTAATTCAGGGAGGTGATATTTATTACTTAGAAACATCTTCCTGCTTAAATCTACCTGTACGTTTTTAGTTATTTCTTAAGTCAGTGCATGTGCATCGTATATCAATTTAAACTCAAAACGACCAAACCGTTGATTGCCGCTACGTTGCAAACTTTTCATACTTACCTAAATGTTGACATTTTACCGTTTATTTTAAATGAAAATCTGAAGTTTCTTCACACTCTCTCTCTCTCTCTCTCCATCCCTCTGTTTAGGAAATCGAGGTTATTATATAAGAAACATGGAAAGGCTGCTTGCCCGAAAGTTCAAATTAAACGCTTCCCCTATATTAAGTTTACATGCAATGCGAAAACAATTATAAACACCTCTTGCATAAATTGAAATATAAACATGTCCTTTGTTTAATGCTTTCATTTTCAGGCTTGCTCTTTCAATCAGCACATTGAGCTATTGATGAAACTTTTAATAGCAAACCAATCACGCGGACTGCGGTTAAGTCTCTGTAGTTTATGCTGTCCGTACTAGCAGGCCATCAACGACTGTTTGAAACTCACTACTCGTAGAGCAATGAGACCCTTAATTGGAAACAGTTTAAAATAGACTACCCATCGCTAGATAGTTTGAGTTGTTACAAGTGATACTTTCAATTTCTTCATTACAGTTGTTGAGATTGTTTATACGTTCTGACAAGTGAATTATTGTATCTTGCTGTATGAAAGTTATGTTGGATGTGCGACCTGTCTTCGGCTTCATGGCTTGTGCTGAAATGACTCTAGAAGACATATGTGCAGCTGACCAAAGTCGCGTTTCTTGGCTTCTCGTGTTTTGGTAAAGGCCATTAATTAGCCACCCTGTAGTTTTCACTTCTACCTAAGTATAAAAATCTTTCCCATTTAATTCCACGAACTCAAGACAGGTTTAGGGTTATGCTTTATTTATAAGTATGTTGCAAATCCAAGGTATTTTGGAATATAGAAGGAAGGCTGGAAATGTGTGTGTGTGTTTTTTTTTTCTTTTCTTTTTGTTACCCAAGATTCATCAGTAAATTTAAGCTTTTTGAAATTGGAGTTCTATTAGAGTTCGCCATCGAAATACAAAACAAAGCGCCACGAGGTCCTTTCACTGACGACGCCTCCAGAATAATTTACCACAAATTTTGGCGCATGTTTACGCAAACTTTAGGCTGAACTAGCAAAGAAGTGGAAGGGGACAGTTTATTCCGTAGATTATCTGATATCTAAAAGAGGAAATGAATGGTTCCAAAAGCTTACAATCTACAAAACTAATGTCCTTGCGTGAGAGCGTTTGTCTTGAGCACATTTACACGCAAAGGTGGCTAGACTATCTGAAGGAGAGTTAAAAATGCAATAGGTTTCGCAAATAATTAAACAAGGCTTGTTCTACACAACCTGTGAATATTAAAGTAGTTACTCGGCTTTTGCAATGGGGAAGTCAAGTATCCTCCAGTGCACTTAAACTTGTCATAAGTATTGAGGACTTTTAATTTCACAATATATGAACGGCTCGCTATATTAGTTTGACATGGACCTTGTAACCACAAACGCAGACTCTACAAAACATCGCTTTATTGCAATACGCGAACGTCAAAGTGTATCCGTAACGTAGTTTTAAAGTTGTAGAGTCAGAGAGCCACTTTGGCTCATGAAGGACTCCATACCAAGTTCGATGAACACCAACAAAATTCGCCTTCCTTTTCGTCTAGTGCCCAGAGATTAAAGAAGCAGTGGCAGAGTGGAGTGAGGACATGAAGGCACTATGAAGTACGTAATCCCCACCGACGACCAGTTGACCATACCCTTGTCTTGTTTTCGCTTCTCGTGAGAGACATGGACAGATGAAGGCACTATAAAGTATGTACTCCCCACTCGTGAGAGCAGATTCTTCAATAAAATCCAAAAATGATCAAATTTTCTATAACAGAGACGCCAACTTTGCCTTTGCCATCGTTTCGGCAACCCTTTGCATTTTCGGGGCTTCGGATTGCTGCCCCCCCGTCGGGGAGCTTGGCCCCTCTATCGGGCAAATTCTGACACCACCCATGGTCAGGGGAGTACCAACCGCTCCCTATCCTGGTCACGGGATTGTCATTTAGTGTCCCTATCCTACGGACATAAGTGTATCTGATTATATCCCCATTCTTTCCCCCTTTAAGGTCCCAGAGGCTGAGAGGGGTTTGGGGTCCTTAATCTGCACCACTGCTAGACAGCTGAACCAAGCAAAGCGGAAAACTTTCAGAATCGTACAACTTTCTGAGACAGAAAGTTATAATTCATCAGCTTAAACGCTACGTCAGCCCAAGTTCAAACAGCTATGCCTAACAAGCACTTTTGAGTCACCAGAAAGTTTACAAGTGGCTTCTCCCAGTGTAACCTATATTACTACACTATCGCTTGTTACATGCATCAGTGAATTACTACAATATCGGTTGTAGCAAGAGGTACTCTCCACATCAAATTATGTTTTTGTAGTGTCGTAGAATATCAAGCGGTGTAGTAGAAGTTAAAATAATGCGTATAAAAAACTTTTGCGTTATCCTTTATATTTTCTTCTCATATTTAACCTTTTAAACCAGATATTACTGCTTATGTTTACAGTACAATAGACTCTTTGTAGACTGTATATTTATGAAGATATTCACGCATATAAATTTTAAAATATATTTTGTACTCACAATTTACACGTAATTCATGAATGAAAAGAAATCATGCATTTGCCTCCCTTTACTTATCGTTTTTCATATTGAATGAATGTTCACTGGGTCAGAAGTGTCTTTGGTAAAACTAAATTTGCGACACAGTTGACAAAAATTTACATTATTCTTATACGTCTGCTCTGCACACGTTACTCAAGTTTCTTTGTATCATTGATCTACCTGTGATTGGCCACTCTTAGAACGTGACACCTTTCAGTCAATCGGAGTCTTACAAGAGTAAATTTTGGTACACACCGATGACAGGGAGGAAGCCTCACAGTTAGGCACATGCACTTCATCAGAGACTTACTGCAGACTTCGCAACGTAAACATCATTAAGAGACAGTAATCTACTGTGTTCAAGAAACACATGTAGCTCCCAAACCCTATTTTAGGGCAGGCCAGTGTAGATTAAGTCCTTAATTGACGTCAATTATCCTGTACTTAAACTATAAATATCTCCCTCAGGAAGAAAAATCGTTGATTTCAGTAGACTAGTACTCTATTTATGGCAAAATTCTATTGTATGTCAATCTGAAAAGTAATTGGTCAAATACCTCCGCCGACCCTACCCCATTCCCCCTCCCTGTGAAATTTCTTCCTGTAAGACTTTAAGTGGCACACAATGCTTCTAAATATATATGATCCGCTATCCTGTTATGTCATTTTTAATGAATGACAATCTATACAGTGTTCCTGTGTGGTTTTGTTTCACAGCTTATCTCAACAGGGTCAATGATGGCATAGGGGTACGGCGGGATACTTTTGCTAGGATAACACCGATTTTGCCTTAGAAAGCCTGATTTTTTTTAAACGACGTGCTCTTGATTTTTTTTAACGACGTGCTCTACATTTCCTGCCCTTAAAGTTGGTTCTACCCTATCAATTCCCAGGCCCGTGGCACGTGAAGGGAGGCGAAACAGCCTCCAGGGGTGGTGAACTTTTCCTCAGGGGGCAAGATACACTAAAATGCATGAAGGCATTTTACCGTCATAGCAGGTGTCGAATATGTACTCCTCTTTTGACGTACATACTCTATTGCGAGTGCAGTCAGTTTGGGTGCAGGAGCAATACTACGTCTGCCGGGCGGGCAAGAAGGCATTGGAAATTTTGATCTTCTAGGCGGCGAAATTTTTCCCTTTGGGGTTCGTTTACAGGCTTGCCATTTCCAGGGGCCTCAGTGCAGCCCCTCGCCACTTGACCTTTTGTTTATGTCAATTAACAAGAGATAAAGAAATATTTAAGAGTTAAAAAATATAGACATGCTGACCTTTCAAATAGAGAATGAAAAGTATACTAATAGCAAAATACCACAGTTTTCCTTTTTTCCCTGAACTACATTTGATTGGGATAACCTAAATAAGAAAGAAGTTATCTTGCAGACACTGGGCATCTTCAAGCGTCGTTTGACATCTTGCTAAAAGCTCCCGCTCAGTCACGCTGTTGCGTGTGTGCCCTATGGGGTTTTTGTAAGTACCAACGATGACAATGACGGGAATGGTTACTAAGGAGTTACACAAAAACTGTAAAAAGTTGATGAAACTAAATTAAATATCATCATCATCATGTAAACTGAGATCATAGGCCTACGAACCAGAGGACTAGGGGCTAAGTTGTGGAAAAAACAACTTTACATACAGATTATTGGTAAAGTTAAGACATATTTCTGATAATGGAGGAAATTTCTAGGGAAAAGACGACTCATCTCCTAAAAAGATCCCGTATGCTTTTGATGAGATTGATGCCATCCTCTCACGTTGTTCATCATGGAGAACCCAATTTAGTCATTGGTAAATTCTCACTTGGACTTTGAGAATTCGTAGACTGCGTTGCCCAATCGTTCCGTGTTGACTGTGGGCTAACTTTTGCTCGAAGGCGGGTACGTACCTGCAGGTTGATGACATTGAAGTACACATATTTATCTGACCATATCCGAGTACTTAGAAAAGTTTTATCTACATAATTTAATGTTGCAAGCACCAGCATTTAAGGGAACCAAAATCAACTACACATATTACAGTGCGTATGATTTTAACATCACCTACAAAAAGGTGCTTAGCACGCAAACCTCTTATTCGTATCACCCTCATGGTTACATGGATCACACTGGGTCAGTTGCCAACAATGTATACACTAAGCGTGCCAAAATGTAAACTGTGTAATGAAGTATGCATAAATAATATGTTAAACTGGACACTACAATTAAGTTTAGAGAAAGGTGACTTTGGGAGCTTTACCTCTTTATTTCCAACTATGTGCAAAAGAAATATCCATAGACCCTGAAATGAAGAGACAAGAATAACAAAATATGTATACAACTTGAAAAAACGTTAACTTAAAACGTTGTTAATTGTACAATCGAGTTAAAAGCATTTCATTGATATTTTAGCCAGCCGTTGCTTCAGAATGGTAGCATGACTCACTTGTAACTCGACTTCTTCAAGTCAAATTTTGGAAAATGTAAGAAGTTTTATTGGAACTTGTCACCACTAACGTGCAACCTTGTTAATCCTTCTCTCTTGCTTCCTCGACAATAGCCTTTACCCCAAAATGCATCTACCTTTTTGTTTTCTTCTGATTTGGGTGTACGAGGCAGCTGCGTATTGTACCAATTTTTGAAAAACCCCAAAATTCGGGCAGAATCAGTGTAAAAATTCCAGCAAAATTTTTCTGAATAGGCTAAGAGAAAATTGTGCCCCATCCAAATGGTCCCATACGCTTATGGAAGTTGACCCGAAAAATTGTTTCACATTTTGCTAATTTTGACAAGAACACCGGAAAAACAATTTCAAGGGTTTCCAGGTTGTTACTTCACAATAAATGATATCGATATTTGAGACTTGCAATTCATGCCGGGAAATTCGTTGGCACGGCATGAAGTTGTTACCCTGTAACGTCGAACTCGCTTCTACGCTAAATGCAGACTTGCATGGTATGTCGGGGATATACACGACATATTATTCCATAATTGACTTAACACACTGAATTCTGTCCAATTTGTAGCCCTAGATATTTGCGAAACCTTTCTATAAGTGTAACGTGTCCCTTAGGTGAAAACTTACAAAGCAGAAGGTCTTGGACACTGCTTAAAATTTGTGTGAA
>WURT03133683.1:0-11428 GCA_009936505.3 Holothuria glaberrima | reverse complement strand
GTTAGTGATCATCCTAAGGACAGTGTATATAATACGACCCACTTTACATACATATAATACGACCCACTTTACATATGCAGTCATCTCGTCTCGACGTACCATTCGAAAAGCTGTTACACACGCTGTCCTTCGAACAGTCAGGGCCACTCCTAAAATCAGAAAACTTTGTAAAAAAGCAACCTTTTGATCACACGATCATATTATAAAGATTCCCTACTCAATTACAACAAACGCAATGAGCTTTAGCGTGTACAACAATGATTTTGCGATACAGTACTTTCACGTCTAGATACGCGTTCCTAGGGCAGTGAAGTAGATTTGATTAAGCTGACCTACATCACGTGGCCCCCAAGTCGGCTTCACTTTCAGCGCGTATTCCGCATTGACATGCTTCCTCCAGTTATATAGCTCAGTGAGACCTTATGCATGACGTCACGCGAACGTCATTTTGGAGGAAAACAATGAAGCACACGTGCACGATCGGTGTAGATTTTGCTCGCACGTGTAGTAGACTTACGCGCGTACACGATTGGTTGACAAATCGGCTGTCAACATTGTTGGTGTTACTTGCAATGATATGCGCTTTTCCTCCAAAGGAGGGCGTTTTTTATGCTTTATAACGTCATGTGCATAAGGTCTATTACATTATCTGTAAGCGTGTGCATATTTTTAAACGCACATCACCGAATAGAAAAGCGCTTATGTCAAGTCAACACTTCCGCCCCTATTTTGCGTCTCCATGAGGAGTCAATTTCCATAACAGTGTAAGTATAGAGGTTCTTTACGTGACGTCATAATGGCTGATTTTACTTGTACCGCCATTTTGCACGTCAAACCTAGTGCACGCGCAGGACCTACACTGTGTAGACACAGTATTGGAGAAAGCGTGAAGTGTTTTTGTTCCTATTTTTTAAAGAATATTTTCTATTAACGATCGGTTGTACTAACGTGTACGTGTAGGGCCGTGGGTAGCTTCATGTGTTTGGTTTAAATACTTGAAAACGATCTTAATGAAAAACTCTATCGTAATATCTTTAGGTGATCACTGGATATGAAGTGAGCACTAGGCAATTTAGTATATAGACTCCTGTGTTAAATATTTCAGCTGAAGAATTTCAGAAACCCACCTAGCTCTACGTTGTACATTTGTTGAAAATCGATAATAAAACTGTTGGCGTAGTAATTTTCCTTGCCAATTTTTCGAAACAAACTTTCGCTATCACCAACAAAACATTCTTTAAAAAATATACTAAACATTTAACCTTTGGCCAATACATTTGTGCACAGCGTACATGTTACGCGCGATAAGTTTGACGTCCATTATGGATGACGCTGTTGTTGTCACATGTATTTGTGACGTCAGTGAAGAACCTCTACAGGAGTTTGGTATCTATGCTTATAATATCTTTGAGTATTGCTACTAACTGTGCCCCCAGTGACGTCACGTCTAAGGACGAGCTCACAAACTTTTTTTTTTTTTTTTTTTTTCGCTTTCGAATTTCCGGTGGGCTAGGCTTGGCCTGTATTTGGGAATTCACATGTTCGTATTCCGATATATATGGACGTAGTTTTGTCCGGAAAACATTCCTTTTATTTCAAGCTGTATCCAAAGACTATTTACTGTTAAACTTACTTTGACCATGTCACACCCGAAGGTTATAACAACAAGAAAGGCAAACATTCTTTGGTTATCGAAACATTGATATTAAGAGGCCGTCTTGAAATTTGAATAAACGGCAAAGTAATTTCATTGAATCGGTGTCCCACCGTGCTTTCAAGTCTCACATTCTTATGTGTACGTACTAAAGTTGCAGGGGTGCGCAAGGTGGGGAAGGGACAATTACTCCTTAGAGAAGGCTGCCCTAGGGAAAATTTACCAATTTTATGGGTACCGTAATGGGATAAAGTATGTAATTCCGGCGGCGACCAGTTTCCCTGATGGTTTACTTGACTTGACTTAAAAGTCCCAAATTTTCATCAATAAGACCCAAATTTGGCTCAATGAAAACCTCAAACTTTCATCAATAAAATACACTTGTTTCCACATTTTCTTCAGAACAAATCCAAAATATTTTTGCAGTAAAAAACCCGTGTAGTCAAATTTTGTTTAATAAAATCTCTCTGCACTCTGCGACTTACGTCCTATCAGGAACATCTGCCGTATTTCAGACATACAGTCAGGCCCGTAGCCAGACAAGGTTCTGAAGGGGGGCGAGAAAATTTTTCAGGGGAGGGTAAATGTATAAAAATGTATTAAGTCAATGGCAACTTGAAAATTCTCTAGGGGTCGAAAAATCCCCCCTTACCCCGGCCGGCATATGGCCTCGGCCTCTTATTTAGTCTTGGTCAAGACCTTAGTACTAGCTAGTACATGCGTTCCGGACTATCGTAAGTGCGCCCTCTCTATATTGTTCAGAAATTCTGAGCTCTGTACTTATTTGCTTATTTCTGAAGCAAAATCTCGCCGCAAATGACAAGTTTGAAGGGCGCCCTTGATTTTGTCCCCTTCCAGGGCAAAGTGTTATAACGTCTTGACCAAGACTACCTCTTACTCAGCGCCCTAGTCGTATATCTACATTTTCTAGGGCCCTTGGGGCTGTCTTTATTGTTGTTCATAACAGAATCAAATGAGGCACAAGTTAGAAACTTTATAGAGATTGAAATACATGAATGGTCGATAACTTCTCAGAAACCTTGAAGTAGTAATTTTGATAAAAAAAATGCACTCCACAGTGTTGACTGCATTATAAAAAACATTGTCACTAGGCCTACTTAGAAAATATACAAATGGTTGGGGCTCTGTATGACATCATGAGTCTTCATCAGACTTGCTTCAAGTCATTTTGAAAACGGCGGCTCCCTTTCCAAGAAACAAATCATAGGCTTAGGAAGCAGGGTAGGATAGCTGGGGCTTAATTCACCAACAGGGCCCGGATTTGGCGTCCGAATGTGGGGGCAAACCCGGGCGGAAGTAACCACAAAACAATATTTAAAACATGTGCGCGCGAAGCGCCGAATAAAACAGCATTTTATTGTAGTCTAATGTTTTACTTGCATTTTTTAAATGCAGTATTGTCCATTACTCGAAGGACTCTCCTACTTTCTCAGCTACCTACTCCTCCTTTTATGTTTCATTTTTGTCGATGTTCTGGGACAAGCTCGAGATCTCTTGAGTTTTTCATTAGTGTGAAAAATAAGGTAGTTTCAAAATACAAATTGAAGCATGGCAGGATTTAAGCATGGGCCAGTGGGCATGTGCCCAGGTGCCCCACAAAAAGGGGGCCCCAAAAATTACACTATTGTATTTTGGTAGAGTATTCTAGACTGAACCCCTTTCATGACTTGCGCTACTGTAGTCTTGTGGAAATTTATTTTGGTTTGTGCCTAGGGCCCCCACAAAGGTAAATCCGACCCTGGATTGTAGCATAATTTTGTAAGGACGATGAGGGTGATGGTGGATAATACTTTCCAGAATAAATGAAAAGTTGTTATATGGGTATTTCATATAAATGCTAGGGATGCAGTTTTGATTAGAGCTGGGCTGCATCTTCGTAAGGTGTGGAAGCCTTTAACCGAGAGTGCCGAAGGCGCGAAGCCTGAAGCTGGGGACTGAGGGTCGTCCCCGAGTATTTTTTCTTAAATTTGATGGCTTTTTGCGGGCCATTCTGAACCATTTATAGAGAGAATCCTGCTTCCCCAGGTATAATTTGAAATACTTATGAAATACTTTTCAAATTTCAGATAGTAACCATCGGCCAATTTTATGAGTATGGTGGTTATTTTTATGGGGAAAGTGGACAGCAGGGCAGGTTGCAAGGGTTTTAAAATAATACTTTGCTCAAGCACTGATGCTATAGAAAATTAATACGAGGTGATTCCACAAAAGTTCTGCTACGGACAGCAGGCACGTAGTCACGGGGGCACGTGCCCCCTCGTATCCCCCCCCCCAAATAAAAGGTCTTGCACTGAAGGAGAAAAAATTACGAGACCAACCTTTTTGGAATACAAATATAGGAAGAAAAAGTCCTTGTAAAAGGCAAAAATTTTCAAAGGGGAGGGGACACCCTTCCTCCTTAGACCCCTCCCCCTGGCCGGCGAAACTCCAACATCGATGTGCCCTCCTCCCCCCCCCTCAAATTGGCTACCCTGGCTACGGGCCTGACAGATAGTAGTCTTAACAAGACACGTGACCTACTTCCATTGAGCTAACGTGAAGCACACCGAAAAATGAGAATTGCGAATCCCCTATGCACGAGTATGTCATTGATTGTATAAGCAAGGACAATGCATAGTGCGTGTAGGGACTCTGACTGACCCTCATTTCAGTGACTTTAAAAGTTGGAACCTACACCCTGTGTGTCAGTGGTGCTCAGCATAAGCAATGGAGTAGGGAAAACAAGCCAGTGAGCCACAACTGGAAAAATGCCATTTGGTTAGAAACTAAGCCGTAAAACCTCATCTTACTCACTCATTTCAGAGCTTCACGTCATAACCATTTGGTTAGAAACTGAGCCGTAAAACCTCATCTTACTAACTCATTTCAGGGCTTCACATCATAAAAGAGTGACGGGGAGCCAACGCCCATTTTTTGGTAAGAAAGTTTAGTTATGGTGCCTAACAAACTTTTCAATAACAATTGCCCCTATTTAAGCTCAGCCACTTAGTATTCTCTACGGGTGCGCGAGAAGCGAGTCGAGAAAAAAAATTCTGGCATCGTCTTGATATTTGAAGTTAATGTTTTCCTTATTTTACATTGCAAACTTTACCATAATATTAAAAATTCTCTCCTAATTTCTGTGGTCTTCTTTTCTTTCGTTCCTTTTTTTTTAATTATTTTTATTGTTTGGAAAAGTAGGGAGAAAGTTCCCATTACTCCGTTACTCCCGCCAATGTCCACCAGGCTAACATTTGGGGGTAGAGAATGCTTCCGCCCCTCTTTTCTAAGACCGAAACACCTTATATTTCGACCCTGTAAAATTTATCAAACTTTAATTAACATATGTACTTAAAAATGCACAAAGTGAAGCATCCCTTTTTTAAGACCGTAAGATTTCCAAAAACATTTCCAAAGGGAGAGAGGGAACCCCTTCTACTTGTACCCTTTCCTAAGAAGGTGGTCTAGAACGTTCAGCCCCAACGGCACCCTCCAGCTGGGAACACCTTCCTACACGTACGAAACAAATAACGATACATTGAAAACAAAGCGAGGTGGAGTGGGATGTAATCAGGCTCGTAGCCAAGGGGGGGGGGGAGTAAAGCCCCCTGTAAAACCACCGCCCCCTACCCGAAGCTCTGGAATTTGCACCAATTTGTATGCAATAGAATATTCATTCACTATCTTTAAATGACATAGAATATGCAAGGCTACACAGACCAGAAGCATCATAATATGACCATTGGTCTTTTTACTTTTGTATGAAGTAATAATGAAGGAGCACACATAAAAATGCGCGCAAAGCGCGCCAAAAAACTGCGTATTTTTAAACCAACTTTATTTTTTTCTTTTTTTCATTGCAAAACTGTCCACTTTCTAACGATAAATTAACTCTTCCGTCAGAGGGACAGTTCTAAACCCCCACCCGTCCAGAATCTACCGGAATAAATGCAATGACCACTGAGTTTTGTACTTTAGTAGGTAGACCTACACAAGGGATAGTGTAGTTAGTTAGATAAGGTTTTACGGCTGTGTCTTACCAAATGGTTTAATAATGTAATTCCTTACAATGTTATGTAGCCTATCTGCCACGCAAAGCTTCCTTCACTTCCAGAGGTAAAAGAATTCTGCACCTGATTTATGCCTAATGAAATGGTTGTCATTTTACATAGTGCATATACAGGGACTTTGGAAATATATACTGTGTTTGGCAGCAGATTTACGTACAATACCTGGAACGTGTTACTCTATAACCAGGATAAGCGACGGTGGGCACCGGTGGGCTTAAAGATTGTCAATTACTTATAAGTGACTCTGAATTTACATTAATAACCTCGAGAACTGGATCAAATGGTCTCGCGGGCGGCATCCGGCCCGCGGGCAGGGGGTCCTGCGTTATAGTATTAGAAGTATTATGTTTAAATGCCCTCAGAATGCGTTACATGCGTTATATTACAATTTACAATCAATTAACCTCCATCGACGTACACATGAGTAAAGTTTCATGATCCCTGGACCATTATAGAGGTTTTCAACATATACAGGATACCCATCATATGAAAAGCTCACAAGCATGCCTTTATAGCTATCTACTGTATTACGCCAGTTAAGAATCCTAGCCAAGAGATCTTTTTTACTGAATTGTGGTTTCCGCTTGACGCTACTCAAAATGCACAGCTGGAAAGATATAGTCTCAAATACCTTCAAATTTCTTCATTTTTTGCATATTGAATACTAGTAACCCAGAATTAAATGATTTTCTGACCAATCTGAGAAAAAGTTGTAAAAATCTGTTTTCAACGGATCTGAGTAGATAAAGGTGTCTAGTTCTACAGAAAAAAGTTGCCGCCGGTGCAGGATGGAGAAATTTGATTTGCTTTTCAAAATGACGTCCAAAATGGCCGCCGAACATGGTATAATTCATAGAAAAGGTATAAATCAATCAAAAAAGTGATACAAGTTCCAAACAAACTGTGATGTATATATATATATATGGTTATTGCAAACACATACGGTACATGACGTTTCCATGCTGCTAGTATGTTCCAAAACCAAGATGGCGGAAATTCCAAAATGGCTACTCATGTAATTATTATAATATATTGAAATCATGAGAAAAATATTTATGAAAATACGTTGGACACAGTGAATCTTAAGATATGGCCATGGTTCACTCGCCAAATAATTAAAATTATGTTTTAGAACATTTTTGTTTGAATTCAGGTCAACCAAGATGGCGGAAAAAGCAACATGGTCGTTAATAGTATAATAACAATGTAGCATAAAAATAGATAGGGCTAATAATAATGATCAAAAATATTTTCCACACATTTAAACCTAAACTCTACCCATATTTTCAAATTCTTGGATGTTGTAGAATGGCGGCCATTTGAAAGATTTGATGTAAAAAACCCAGTTTTTATATGCAACGTTAGAACCCTCCTTGTCCACTGGCCGGTAGCGAAGAAGGTACTAAATTAGGGCGGGGAGAGATAGCTTCCGGGGGAAATATGTTTTCCGGGTACGAGGTACACTAAAATGCTTTGGGGCAATGGTAAATTTAATAGAGTAATTTTATAGAGGGCTTCGCACTCTGACACCCCTCCCCCACCTGGCTTGCTTGTCCGACATCAAGTAATGAAGAAGTTTGAAAACTTTCTCCTCTTTTTTTAACATTTTGACAGTTATCTAAAGGCAACACGTTACCTAATTTCACCTTGTGACGTACCTTGTGATCCTTCTCTCCCGTCACGTCCGTCCCTGCCTGGTATTCCTGTTGGGCCTGTGACACCCTGTGGGCCCTGTGGTCCAGGTGGACAAATGACACATTTGGATGACATGGCGTAAGGACAGTCTAGAGAGCCAGCTGCACACGCTATATCAAAAGAGTTTCAAAAGCATGGGCATTATAAAGTAAAAACGTACATGATAGATTAATGGGCAAATAGTATCATTCTTCTTTAAAGATTAAGACTCATATCCGATTTACAGGCAAATACTGCAATAAGGCACTAACGACAGTATCTTTTTATTCATTTTGAGACTTTTTAATCAAAGTGACTATAATTTTTTTAATAAATGGTTAAATGTATACATGATTGATTTACCTTCCATGAGCAATATTTAATGTTCTGAAACATTATAAGAGATACTCGTTAGGATAAAAGGATGAGATTTGTTTCAAGGTGATTCGTTGCGCCCGTTTATTCCCTGATTCCGGGAACAATTTCAGTGACCATCTATGGTAAGCCAAATGCCTAATTATTCGAGACACTTGGTTTATTGATCGATAAACCATGTTTATCGGTCAAAAAACTTCAACCGATAAACCTGGTTTATCGATGAGCCTGGTTTATCGATCGATAAACCAAAATTCTCGAATTATTGGGCATTTGGCTTGACATAACCACCACATTCAACACATTTTTCTTTTCAGTGCTTTGGGTATACCTCCCTTATACGTAAGCGAACATGGCCAAATTAAGCGTTTCGAAGACACTTGAAAAACTAATGAGAGACAGCAGTACTTGACAGCTGCATATTTGTTCGTTTGGGAATGATTCTTGTGTGGATGGATTTCATTGGGGACCCCCAACCTCACCCTACTGAAGTTACCACTCCATGACACTAGTAGACTTCACAAAGGGAGGTTGTTTCTATGTAGGAGAGACTGCTTTGGAGTCCCCCTCGCGAGAACGTGGATATAGCTGCATAACCTTCATTGTTAGTGTTGCCACTGACAGGTATCTGTTCACCCTTTGAACCGAGAGATGCGGTCCCTTGAGATCCAGGGACATCCCGCTTTGACCACTGACTGGATGTGTCCCTGATGACCTCTTGGTGGAGTCTTGTGATTTCGTCGAATACTCGTTTCATCTGATTCTGATCAAAGACATAAGTCCATGGATTTCTTTTAAAATAATGGAATACAAAAAGACGGCCGACCGGCAGGGACACAAGCGCAAACATACAGTGATTTCGCAGGCTAAAGACGACGGCTTGATAAAGTACTTAAGGACAAGCCTTTAAGCAAAACACGATATCTAACACTTAAATATTAGCTTTCATGTAATAGGAAAGATGGAATCAGGAAGGAAAGAAATAGACCTCATGCACTGACGTCACGGGATGTTATTTGGGAGGGTAAGCAATGAAGCACACTGTGTGCACGACGTGGACTAACGTACGCTGGTGTCCGACCAGTACACAAATCAGCTGCCTGCATTAGTTTATTGGTATGGCGGTGTTGTTTGCAATGATACGAGCTTGCGTCCAACGGGGACGCACGTTCTGTTCTGTGAAACCGGGTTGCATATGCACCACGCCTTTTAATAGCGGGTAATAAGGACAAAATTAATGTGCGTATGTAGTAAGCGCATTGTGGAGATGGTGGTGACTGACGGAAAAAGGACGATATGTCCGCCTGGTGGTGTGTCAAGCAGTTGTAGTGAAACCGGGCATTTCTTCTCGTCCTTTTTTCCTAAAGGCCGTGAGTCCCACAGTGCGTACTTCGTAGTCCTGTTTGTGGGACCAATACATGGACAGTATGATCAGGGATTTGTTCCCTAGTATGATTAATGAACTTGAGTACCAACGGCAAAGGTGAGGGATTCGGTCAGAGAGGGCGATATTTGTGTTTAGGACGCTTTGTTTATAATTATGTATCCCAATTCATTGACACTTTACACTTTCTAAGCAAGTGATTCTCAGCCCTTTTTTAGACTCACTCGTTTAGGCGAAAACTTCATGTTTCCCATTACATCTCTCAAACATCCAGGGCCTCCATGGGCACGACGCTCAGCAGTGGCGTAAAGATGAGCATGGGGGCCCGGTTCCTGGCCCAAAGATCCCCCCTTTCAGGAGGTTCATGCAAGGGCGTCCGCAAAAATGTTCACGGGGGGGGGGGCAAAATCAATTGATGTAACACACTACTTGATCTGTTGATACCATCACCATCAGTTGGCGCGGAGCGTACAAGATTGTTTCGGAAAAGATACTTCCCGGACGTTTCAAGTTGCATTTACACATTGGTTATTATGAGATCTCATATCTTAGGGTTTTGACTTTCAATGGTTTCAGCTGTTCCGTAATGCATTGTGGGTCCATGGACGTAACAAGGGATTTAATTTTTCTTATAGTTTTTTCATAGGCTATGCTCTGTGGTATTCATTCAATTGCTTTGGTGGAAGGGGTGAGATTTTTTGGCGCAGGGCTCAAAAGTGGGGTCAAATGAAGTCATTTCAAATGTAAACAAACTTTTCAAGATAATTTGGAATAATTTGCTGCACATAGACCCCCAAAAAATTCAGTAAAAGCCCTACTTTTTTCTTTTAAAGCTAAGTAGTTTCAAGTCTGTGTGGTGTTGGGTTATCGTTTCAGAATTTCTCAAAAAAATCATGTCCAGATGTTGTATTTAGTACAACATTGACTGGAGTTAGGTTTTAAATTATGTACTTTGTTTTCATTAAAATAATGAACAACACAACTCAATACATGCTTTAATATACAAATAATGAATGTTTATGAGTGTGGTAGTATGAATAATTTCATGAGTTGAAAGACTGAATGATCTATTCAACGGGGCGAAACCGGGTTGAATAGAACGTTCAATCTTTCAACTCATAAAATAATTCATACTATCGCGCAAACATTCATTATTTGTTTCATATGACACCTAACTTCCTAAATCATAGATTTTGGACAAAATTTGATTGTACGTATCCCCATGGCTGACGTCACCGCCATGGGTTAATATATACTAACCCATTTTAGTACCGAATAGCCCATGGCATGTGACGACCGATCCTCCAATCAGATATAGAGGAATTAATAAGGTGTTATATAGTACCAAATTAGCCCACGCTCATGATGTCCATATCATGTCACGTGACAATATGCATATTGCCTTGCTCAGTTTTACTTGAGTTTTTCCCAGTAAAAAAGGCCCTCCCCATCCAAAGAGGTAACCTTTTCTGTGCATCAGTGTGGCGGGGGCCCCTTTTTGGTTGGGGCCCCCGGCTTAGCACAGTCCGAGCCCACAGGAGTCACGCTACTGACAAAGCTTCTGCCACGGGATGCAGAAAACCCCAGTCTTTGGACTTTTCCCCTTCTAATGTTGAGAGAAATGCAACCCCCAACACCCGGTAGAATATTGTGTATAAATTTTTGAAAACTACACAAACTAAACTTACCTTAATGTCGGCTACGTCTTCTTCTAAATTATCTAGTCGTTTGTCAAAAGTGGGAACATGTTGTTTGTCCGTTTCTTTGGTGTAACAGTGGGTGGACGGAGGCCAAAAATTGGCGCCAATACACAGACGCAAAGCAAAGCTCTCGTTGTCAATTGTATCATTGTGACGACGTGTTCGGTTTTATAAGTGCTTTCAGCATTTCAAATGATATTGTTTATCACGTCCGAACTGCGACAAAATGACAAAATGTATTTTTAAAGTGTCTATATATATTACTTAATATGTAAAAACAGGTAGTTTAACAACTGCCAACTCCGGATGCATTCTCCATCCGTAACTTGGTGTAATGCGGTGTACCATTCGATTTACTCCAGAACAATACAAACGTTAGTTAAAAAGGTCTTATTTAAGCGTGCATAGCAGGGCCTTTCTAACACACATACTGGGGGGCATGGCCCCCCAGTCCCATGCACAGTCCCCCAGTCAGCTCATCTGCCCCCCAGCACGGTCCCTTTTTTGGGAAATTTTGTTTTCAAATGTTGAAAATTGCCCAATTTTATGTAGACAGGCTAGAAGACAGTAC
>WURT03133661.1:0-11429 GCA_009936505.3 Holothuria glaberrima | reverse complement strand
AATACTGTTTAAAATGTATAGCATTATTCCTCTGTAAGTTTTCAGTAATTAGGCAGATTGTTCTTATGTGCTTAGCCGTGATAATTGAGGTCCAAGCATTAAAAGAATGCACTGCAATTTGTTTCACCTTCCACTTCTTTTGTAAGGCATATTTAATGAAAAATGGAAGCATTACCAGGCTAAAGACTTGCCTTCTCTATTTTGTTTGAGGCAAATTGCAGTCACCACAAACTATAAAATTAGTACGCTAGGGTATCCTGTACTTATTCCTGGATGGATCCTTTAAATCACATGACAACAATTTTGCAACTAAATTTTAATTTATGCAAAATAACCCTTTTGTTTACAGTACCTTAAAGCGAGAAGGTAGTCCCCCAAGTTTATTTCTAAAAATTTGCTAAATCTTACAGATTTCCTCTTATTTCTCTCACAAGTATTTTCATAATGTTCCTTTGTAAAATCATTGAATATTGAGGGTAAACCAATGAGTTATTCTACATAAATTTAGGAAATAAGTAACAAAAATATTGTCACATGGTTGATAGGAGCCATTCCTGAACTAGTGTCCCAGGGTACACTTCTTCAAATTGGGGGGACTGCATTTTCCCTTTAAGAATGCATCAGTTACAAAACATTATGAAGGACATTGCAATCTAGAAATAACATAAGATTTGTTACAATCATGTGTCAAAGTAAGTTTAGGGTGACTTTTTTATTTCCTTTTGAAAATAAAAAGTGATCTCTGCCAAGATTCTTCATGCAACTTTTGTCATGGAAATGATTTTAATGCAAAATTTCAGCACCCTTTGTGTGCATTACTGTAGTCACGGTTCACACTCCCTATTTTATATTTTTGGAAAGGCAATAATACACAGAATTATTCTGTTCAAAACGCTTTTCCAAAAGTTACAGTAGTTGTACTTATCCAACCTCTGCAGGGCCATGAGTAAAAAGGCAATGATCATAAAACAGTCTAACGTCGTGAGTGGTCGCCTGTGATTAAACTAGAGGTATCTATGAAAGATTGGGAGTATACACTTGTCATTATACATTTTTTCCAACTTTTTTTTTTTTTAACGGCACTTCTTGGGCATCCTTTATGGGTACATGGTGAATGTTTATCCATTTACACAGGAAAAGCATTTGTAAACATGTTTGTATGTCTATGACCCTTTGGTTATTCCTGTTGCCCTCTCACCCACTCACTATTAGGCTTACATGCTCATTTTCTGAATTCTAATTGCTCATTTTAGTATTGGTATTTTGCAATTACCACAGAGCTTCTGGGTCTTTGCCCACCGGACCTGAAGAGCCTTGCATCGGGTCACTGGATGCTACAGTAAGCCCATGGGAGAGTGCTCTCTGCAGTGCGAAAAAAAAAAAAATGTATCATGCTTCCTCTAATTTGTGGAGATTTTCTACCCAGCAGGGACTTTTTAACCTTAATAGTAAATTTCTAAAATATGACATTGCAATCAAGTATTAAATGTTTAGATGAAACTTTAGGTCTGGGAAGTGCCATTTCCTGCAATCTACTAGGTGTTTGGTAAACACTTTCTATGCACTAGTACTACACCATGCCAGCCGATGTTTGTGCTCTGGGTACTTTATGGCATACTCCCCCTCCCCAATTAAAATATCCTTTTAAAAAGCCCTGATTCTTGTGCTGCTGTACAGAAAATTTCTGCGCACCTTGTGGCATGTGCACACTTTACTGGCCATGTTCCCCTCAATCAATAGCTTGTGGAAGCACCCTTGTGTTCTGGATTATGACATTTTGTTTCACCAAAGTCACATTTAATAATTTTGTGTAATGCTATATTACATGCGGCCCAGTTTGCATGCAGGCCTACATGTAGACACCCTTGAAATATTTTTTTCAATGCTGATGGGAATTGAAACTCCTTGTAGACCCTACACAGGTGAGCAATTGGGGATGTCCTCCTTTTACAGAAACTAGATATGGTAACCCTACCCTTAATTTCTACTGATGCTTTAAGTGACTTTTTGTATTTTTATGTACAAAAGAGCTAAATTTCCGTTAAAATATTCAGATTTCCCAGCAAGCCTTTCAGTTTCCCAAGTTTTTCCACCCATGGACTTGATGAAGGTATGAAGGAAGGAGGGGGGGGGGGGGGTAGAGGTAGCTGTACATTGTCATTTTACATAGACTGCTTTTTGTAGAGAACATTCGTTGATCTGAATTACATTGAATAAATTTGTAAGTGTACGATACAAACTATTACGTAAAAGCTAGACCCTGCAAACTGGCCTGACTGCTCCTTACCATGTCAATTTTTGGCTTCTCCTTCAATTTAAACGAAGAGTACAGTCTTATAAACCTCCCACAGCCCATACAAGGATAGCTAGTAGCTTCCACTATGCAAAAATTTGTAAAGGCTATATCTGTACTTTAATGTGTGTGAGCAAGTGGGAGCTCAAATGACTGCACAAGTCATCATTGACCAACCAGAATGGAGCAATTGTTTGAATATAATCAAAGTGCAGTCACCAAATAACTGACTGCCTAAGTCATCATTGACCAACCAGAATGAAGCAATTGTTTGAAATAATCAAAGTGCAGTCTCCAAATAACTGACTGCCTAAGTCATCATTGACCAACCAGAATGAAGCAATTGTTTGAATATAATCAAAGTGCAGTCACCAAATACTGGGTTATTGTACATACAGATATTCCTAAATACATTTGGGTGAAATGTATTCATGATCTGTATCAAAGGTTGCTCATTCAAAAAATTCCTGTCCTTCCATCAGGTGACCACAAGACTCCAGAATTTGCAAAGATTAATCCAAGGAAGAAGTTGCCTGCTGTTAAAGATGGAGACTTTTGTCTCTCAGAAAGGTAAGACTTTTTATAGCCTTGAATCAGCACATAGATAGTTTACTTTTCACATTGCATTTTTCAATTTTGTTTTCTATGTTCGTGTCCTTATGTTTGGGCAAGGGCCAGACTTCAAAAGATTCCTTTTTTCTGGTCCTCTATTTTCTTTTGCATAAAAGTAATGTTACAAGCTGCAAAATATTCAAATGTTGTTGTTGTATTATGTTCTCTCTTACTTTGATGTGACTTTTTGACTTCTTTGTTATTTTGGCCAAATTGTTCTTGCAGAATAAGTCAGTTTGAAGATATAAGTAAATCAATTCAAATCAAACATTTTTTTTTATGTGAACAAATTCCCTGCAGCTATATTTCCTGTATACTTGTGCAGAGAATAATTTATGGGGTATCGCATCACACTTTGCTATACAACTGGCCAACCTGCTATACAAATGCAAAAATGTGTATTACCTTTTGTGTAAATTATAACCCATTGGCAGATCCAGAAGGGTGCTTTGGGTGTATGTGCATCCCCCAAAATTTGTTTTTAAGTTGATAATTATTAATTGTGCCTTTAATATTCTATCGCAGAGGTCTCACTGTTGCTCTCCTCATCACGGTTTTGATATAGAAACTTGTACACTACAGTATATTGAGAGCCCCAATTTTTTCAATCTAAGTCCTTCAGATGGACAATTACACTCCCACAAATGGGGAATCTAGTGCACCCCCAAACAAAAATCCTAGATCCTCTAGTAACAATAGGGTTTTTAGTGATAAAAATCCTCCAAACTGCTGTGCAAAATTGGAATATTAGAATATCCTCTGTTGTGAGGTGGACTTACTGTACAAGATGTCATACGACATTCATGTGATTGGTTTATTTTATGGAGATTACACCCATCTCGTTGCTCAAGTGTGAGAATTATTCATTACGTGATATCGTCCTTACTCAAGTCACCTACCACTGAACAGTGCAACACCCGACCTCTTGCCAACAAGTGGGGATTTCCGTTGATGTTCACACCTACAGATTATAGCCACTGGGACACTTATCGGGTTTTATAATATTTTTATTGATTTTTCAAAATTTTAGGCTATAATCTGTAGGTGCGAACATCAAGTAAAATCCCGACTTTTCAACCAAGGTCAGGTTTTGCATTTTAAAGTGATAGGCCATTTGAGTAAGGGCAATTTGACGTAATGTTCAGAATTATTAAATTTGATGAATGGGGAGGGGTTGTCATGTAGGGGGGATGAGGGAAGGGGGATTTGTCTGTTATAACTTTGTTGGGATTAATTGCATAAGCTCGCATTTTCTGGAACCAGGGTAGTGCAACGATAGGTTTAGCACAAGCTTCATTGTGCTGTGTGGTAACATATGTAGACAGTATACAGTGCATGGTGCCAATGAGACTTTACCCACTGTACGTACATAAAGGGGCAATGTAGTTGGGTTAACATTGCAAATTACAACCAAAGAAATTCCAGTTGCGAAGCAATTTCAATTCAGCTTCGCAAATACTGCGAACCAATGTTTTTCAGACCCTGCCTGCATGAGTTCTAACTATTTTGATATGCGCGTAGCATGTAATAATTGCTGTATTGTTTACATGTTAATTTCAATAGTTGCTAATTAAGCAGCTGCTTATCAATTTAAACATTGATTAGCAATTACTACTAACAAATTTTCTCACACAGTTTTGTCCTCTGTACATAGCATCAGATAAACTCTTCCTTCTCATACACTACATGCAAGGTTACAAATATTCCATAAAACTGTAAAACTATATACATGCATGTATGGCCCATTAAATGTTGTCATTGACCCTTTATGAAGTACTGTCCAGTATGTAAAGATGTGATTTACACACCATGAATGGATCTAAAAATTAAACAAGCGACTTCTGTTCTTCTGTGCAGAATACATGTCAGAGCAATAGGTATAATGTACATACTGTATGTGAAGGCAGATTTTATCTATAATGCTATGCACAGTAGGTAAAGTGTCATTTGCACAGTATTTCATGGACCTGGGACACTAGACCTGGATCTGATTTCCTTATCTTATCAAGAGATCATCTCCTGGTACAAAGTCACTTGTCTCATAGTCTGAGTACCCTCAACGAGGTTGCCTGATTTTTTTGTGAGGCAATCGGTCAAACTTTGCATTCATTATGGTCAAAATATGCCAAATTTGAGACTTGCAATGAAATTCTAATTGCTCAAAAATAGTATGCTGTGAACTAATAGTGCTTATTGTGACCATTGTCCAAGTTTATTTATGTAGTTATTGCTCTTATTGAGAATTTCAGGATATTATACATTAATAGAGCTTAGATGTATTGCATACAGTGCTAGATCCACATGAATGCTATGACAGTCATAGACAGGTTACTGTTAAACATGGGCTGTAAGGGGTATGGTTGTGTGGCATTTTATAATAGCAGGTATATGTGATTGATTAAAATGCAAACCATTATGGTATTATAATACAGAGCTATTCCTCGTTTTGTCTGTCCCACAGCATTGCCATTTTTCGATACATAGCAGAAAAGTACCAACATAAGATAGCAGATCACTGGTATCCACGAGACCTTAAAAAACGAGCCAGAGTTGATGAGTATCTAGAATATCAACATCATGGGACACGCCTACACTACTCTTATCTCTTTATGCAAAAGGTGTGTAGACTTGTCATGTAATTTATGATGCCACAGGGATAACGCAGTTATCTACTTGGTAACGACACACCCCAGTGTTTTAGATTAGTGATACAGTAGTTGGATTTCACATGACATTTCTTTGTCAATGAATTTTGTAAAAATCTAAAAATACTTCAAGAACTGAAAAAGGTGAGAAAAACCAACTATCCCTGATTTAGAACACTGGGTATGTCAACAGTCATTGGAGGCTGCCAGGATTTTAAACAATGGGGACAAGAAGAAATAATTGTATGGCAAAATGTGAGTGTTCATAACTTCACTTTTGAAAGCTGTATATTTTTCTACAGGAGGGGACTGGGTGGCAAGTTGGGGCACAGAATCTGACTGGACTGCATATGGCACCCTTACCCTCCACAACTCCCCCCACTCTCAGCAGCACCACTGTCATTATAACTCTTTTGTTCCTTTGATGTACACTATTTGTGATGTACAGTTGAGTACCCTGCATTAAAACCACCCTGCATTAAAACCACCTGGCCTTACTTGTGAGAGAAATGAGAGCATATTTGATAGTTTCAATTGATTGTTTAAAAAGGTGCATTGCTTGAAGTTTGTGCTTAAATGCTCATGTATGTTGTAATGTATTTTAAGTTCTACAAAGGTGTATATCTGAGTGAGTTATGTACTAATTAAGTAGACTGTTAGTTGTTATTCTGTTGTAATTGTATACATTTTCTTAGGGGCACATCACTGAATTTGGGGGAGTGTGACATGTATAGAACCATGGAAATTGTTTATAGACAGGACTCTGAGTATTGTAGATGCCAGCCTTTTAAATATTGCACAACTGTGCCTGAGAATTTCATTAATAAAACAGTTCAGAAGAGCCTAACCATCTCATTGTACACTTATTAGCAACAGTAAAGAATATGTACTAGCTTCAATCCAGCCCAAAGCCATATTTGTAAGCAACCTTCTGTTTCTGTGGCTAATAAGGATCATACCAAGAAAATTTTATAAGGTTGTTTTTTCATTTTCCTTTTATACTGGCACAAAGAATTTTTGGTCTTACCTGGCAAGGAACATTATCAGTATGAAAATACAGCACGGAGGATGTGCGGCTAAAGTAGGGTGTACAAAAATAGTGTAGTACTGTACAGTACTACATATGTACTTGTGATACACTGACACCGTCTGTGCTGTAGATTTATCCTGAAGATGGTTCTGCAGGTTAGACTAAAAATTGCTTTGTGTGATTTAAAAAGGAACTGAAACATGTAACCTTATTCGTTTTTCTTGGTATGGTGTTTATTAGCCTGAGAGTCAGACTGGCAAGATCAGAAAGCCAGAATAACAATTATGGCATATTTATTTGGAACTTAAATTGTTTTGAACTTTTTTGGATACTAAAAGATGATGCCCGTAATGACTGGAGAAACTCCTGACAAGGAAGAAACAGAAAAGCTTGAACTGAATATGAAGAAGATTACTCACATTGTACAGAAGACATTCTTAGGGGACCAGAGTTACCTGTGTGGGGATCAAATAAGCATTGCTGACATCTTTGCTGCCCAGGAGGTGAGTACATCTTTTTTATTTCATTTAATGGAAGACCAACATATTATAAGTATTAAGTATGTAGCCTAGTAAAAAGATAATGCTTAAATGTGAACATAACAGTGAACCTCTGTCAGACTTGCCAACCTCAAAAGTGACAAACCTTGACGTTCTGGCAAGAAAATCACATCTCAAACCTGGAGATTTTAAACAAGTCCCACACGTTATTACAAAAAGTGTTTTCTACCAGATTGGAACGTGAATTTAAAGTTAGGAGAACCTGACAAATGCGAGAAAATAGCCTGAATGTAGTATCTCCCATAGAAAATCTTTTGCTAAATTAGTCACTTTTCTGACATTGATACATCTGCGTTTCAATAATGAATTATATACCCAGTGATGGAAAGCATTGATCTTGGTCTAAACAAGGAAACTTATTTGGCGTTGCCTCAAAGTGATTTTCACCATGTCATTTGGCATTTTCACAGTGAGATGATGCCCGAAACTGGGAGAATGCCAAAAAGTGAACATAACAGTGAATCCCTGTCAGACTTGCCAACCTCAAAAGTAACAGACTTTGACTTGGGCTAAATAAGGAAACTTATCTGGCATTGCCTCAAAGTGATTTCCACCATTTCATGTGGTATTTTCACGGTGAGACGATGCCCGAAACTGAGAGTCTCACTGAAATCATGAGAGTTGGCAAGTCTGCTCTGTTTAAAGCTCAACCAATTCTAATTTGAAGTCATGCAACTAAGAAGATTGTTTCATATTTCACAATATGGAAGGAAAGATTAATATGGGAGAAGGGGAAAATGACAGGTTGATCATGGTTTCTGATAGACTGACACAAGGTAAAGGGTCTGTCTTAAGAAGGGTTAGGCAGCAGGAGGGCATGGACATGCAGGCTCTTTGTCAAGAAACATCTGACGGAAGGATGTGATGGCTCCCACTGCTCTTCTATGACACAGTAGATGGAATCAGGAGAATGCATCTTCAGAAAGCTGCATACCAACTATATGTACTGTATGTCTTTCAAGCTTTGCAACATATACTTTTTCTTGTACTTTTTTGTACTTGATCGAATGTATGAGCAATACATAGCGCACTGTGTCATAGAGTGTATGTAGACTAGCATGGGTTGGGAGCATTTAGCCCCTTTCTGTAGATCTCTCGTTGCATTTGTGGTATTTTGGTCACATATAAGAATGATTCTGTGGCACTGGACAGCCTTTCTTTTGCATTTGTCTAATAGCAGTGGGGCTCAGCATGGCAGAACGAGTGCTTTTTAGGCCTGAATTAATTTAAATTAGGAAATTCTTGCCTGTTGACATTCAGAAATAAAGTTCCAACATCAGTTGTTTTCTTTTGGTTTCATGATCTATAGCATGGGTAGGTAAAGAAAGGAAATCAATCAATCAATCAATCGATTACATTAATCAATATACTTTTCTATGTTTTCAACAGTTTGTGTCTTGAATTATTTCTTGAACTGTTCATTTTTCTAATGATGAACCTTACATTCAGCTTGTATTGTGAAAATTCCAAAATATTATAAAGTCATGGGTAAATTTACTTTTGTTTAACAGATCATGCAGATTGCCATGGTAGGTTATGAACCTCTGGAAGGTTTTCCAAAGTTGTCTGTATGGTTGGAAAGAGTCAGCCAGGAATTAAATCCACCTTTTGCAGAGTCAATTGAAGAGTTATATTCACATGCTGGCAAGGAAATACCACAGAAATATCAAAGAGTGCTGTAAGCTGATGTCCCAGAGCAGATCTTTCATTGAGTTGTACCCAAGAGACTTTGCGAAGATGGTTACATGACTTGCACTTAGTTACATCTGGCAGTTTGAGGTGATCTTTAGCTTGATGAGGTTATTTTGCACTGCCAGATTAAAACTTGGCATCCTGTTTTAGAGATGTCATGATTGGATAGTTACCTTCCTCCTTTTCACTCTCGCAATGCCAGTCCTGCAGAAACCAAAGACATTTGAAAAAAAGAAAGACAAAAAAGAAAAAATTGGAGTGCAATTTAAGACAACCAAAAACAGTAATTACATTAAACAAAGTGATTGATATGATAAGCCTAAGATTGTAGTCGGAATTTGTAGGGTTGCATGAGGAGCAGGCATGAATGGTGGGGGAAGGGGGCATGGCCCAGCATCTCTCCCTATCATGCAGAGTTTCTAATTTCGTTGGGGATCCATAATGGATACCAGAAAATATGTAGTACCTAATGACAGCCAGTCACCCTTACGACTTACTTTTGCTTTAAATTAGGGCACATTGTCCAATTTAAAGTCAGCATTTTCTAATTGTATTCACTAAAACCTCAAATTGTTCAAGTTTTCTTCCACAGGAACCCAAAATTCTGCTTCTGATATCTTTTCACAACCTGTTGCCCTTGTTGAGGCTCCACGTTGCTGGAAAACCTGTTGGGGAGCTTGGCCTTCCTGTCAGGAAATTCCTGGCACCAAATACTGTTTGAAATCCCCCAACCTTGTTTGGAAGGGTCATTTGAAATCAAGGTACTGGATCTTTGGTTATTAATTTTGCAGAGTTATCTTACAAGATGTTCAGTAACAAAATTTTTGTTAAGTACAGGTAAACTTAGGAGTTTACCTGTCCAAAGGGAACAGTTTTAATCAGCATCAGTGTGATGTTAGTGAAGTTATTCACTTTTGGCTCAGGGTATTACCCTGAGCCAAAAGTGTGGATGTAGATTTAAGTTGGGTGACTGCCCTTTGAGTTTTTGAAACATGTATCTCTTTCATCAGTTTTGTAAGTGGTGCAGCTCATCCTGTGGTCAGATGATTGTACCTAAGTTGTAACCAAGTCACTCTTTTTTCAGCAAGTCAGCTACAGTATTATAGTGACTTGAGTTTAGTCATTGTATGGAATCACTGTGTTAGCTCAATAGGGGGAAGACGTCTTAAAATGGTTTCGTCAGGTGCTGCAGCTTTGAAGTGTTTTGTTAAGTCACGATTTGATGACAACCCCGGATTGTACTTACAGTTAGCTTGTGCGTTGCAGTTATAAAAGAGTGTTTCACTGACCATTTTGAGAGACTAAAAGCCTCTACAATCTTACCTCAGACAGACAAAATTCTCCCAACTAAGTTTATTTCCAGCCCCACCTCCAATTTAAACAAAAACACCTGTCAACTACACCTCTAAGACAGAGCCATAGTAGTCTGCACTGAGTTTCAACTGCGCAAGGCTACATTTACAGTGACAACTGTGTTGAGCTTAATTGGAAATATTACTGACCGTGTAAGTCATCATTGACCAACCAGAGTGGAGTTATTGTTTGAATGAATGTCAATCAAAGTGCAGTTACTGACTGTATTTGGAACTATAGGACTATTCCTAAATAGGTTTTGGGGGATGCCATAGCATCTTAAATACCAAGTATTCAAGTTGTGCAATAACAATTTAGATATATTTTCTGTTTGATTTGCTTTTTGACATTGTTAAAACTGGTGAAGATGCAAGAAGAACTTCCTCCACTGAGATATAGCTAGAGGTGGACAAGAGTGGGGGGAACTGCTCACCTTGGGAACCTGGGGGAGGGGGAGGTTGGAGGGGATTTGTAGGCACACTATGCATCATTTTAATGCATACTATTCTCTTTGTGGTTCTGCCAGGGGAAATTTTGTAGCTTTGCCCACCTTGAATAAGAGGGCTGGCTATTCTGTGTTTGTGCTCACCTGTGACATCCTTGCTAACAAGGAATCTAAATGTAAAACCTGTCTTTGACATTGTGTACTGTGTACTGATTGCTCATATCACATGTAAATGTTGACTGGAGGCCATGGCTATAAGTGTTTGGGACAATTTCCAATTTCAAGGGTTTGTGGCATGGACTGAAATACTTTTGTTCAAAATTTTAAGGTACGTTTGTCCCAAAATAGCAAATGTCTTGCCGGAAAATACCAAAAATGCTCTGGGGTGGGAGTTGGGTTTGATAAGGAGGAAGCAGACCCCTTGTCTTACAGCCTTGTGTATCAATGTGGCCATTACTACACATACATGGGTAATGCTACCTTGGTTATGCAAGGAAATGCTCCTTTTGGGTTCCTTCTAATGCAGTCAATAAAAAAGATTGAAAAGTCATGCATTTTTGTGTTTCACATGCAACTGAAACTTGATGGTAATAGTTTGCAGCTGATCTATAATTATGGAATATGAAAATTATTTATTATTTTCTTCTAAAGCAGCTATGAAATTTATAAAATTTGTATGCTTTTGTGCAATATTTTAATGTATGTCTGCCCCAAAACAGCAAATGTTGTGCCTGCAAATATCAAATATTCTATCGGGGTGGGGGGGGGGGGATGGAGGGGGAAGCATACCCTTCGCCTT